>JASFAX010000540.1:0-59965 GCA_030737875.1 Allium sativum | reverse complement strand
AAATAATACATAAAAGAAAACCAAAGTACATACTTGACAAGCTCAAATATCAGTTCAAGCTTACCTAAACATCACGAGTCTTTGTTAACAAAGCTGGTCACAAAAAGGGAGAGTTTTGCTGTCCTATTTGTAATGCAATTCCTAATGGTGTTGCTCCTGTACATAATCAAACAATGGACTACCATTGCCACTTTATTTTCATATTTTTACCCATGAATTAAGTTAAAAATTATAAAATGAATAAAACAGACCTTACCAGTTTCATTTAATCTCTTGCAAATTTTTGTCTTCTGTTCATCAGACAATTTGGAACAGCTGCAATATACATACCTATATAAATGCACAAAAGTATATTTAAAGACGCATGAAGTTTGTAACACCCCGTATTTCCTAAGAATATTAAAATAACAAATTAAAGAATAATTTATTTGAAAAAGAGGAATGAGAAAAGAATGATGTTTAGCATTGTTCTAAGGTTTGTAAGCAAAAGACTTAGTAGCTCATTTCGTTAGAATATGTGACTTGCATACAAGAGGTACAGAGTTCGATCCCCACCAGCGCCATGTTTTGATTTAGGGGAATGGCTAAAAAGTGGCTTAGTGTGAACGCAGTTCAAAAAAATGGTTTAGTTTTAAAATGGTTAATTATGAAGAAGTTATTAAGCCATGAAGTTTGTATGCATATAAGAGAAATATATATAAAATTAAATAAATATTCAAAAAAAAGTTCAAAACAGCGAATCGGGAGGGGGAATAGCCGAACCGCACCATTTTTGGAGTCGACTCGAGCTCCACTGGGTCGACTAGAGGTCAATCCAGGGTGCTTGGCTACCAACCCATGGCCCGATTCGCGCTAAGGGCTGATGTTGCATCTGAGTGGTCCTGATGATTTCTGGGTTAATCTAAGAGCTCTAATCGATCCTAGACATCTATATGTACACTCTAAGACCTAACCCTAATTCATAAAATATTATCTATGACACCATTATGCTGTCAAGCTCTCTCTGAAACCCTAGCCGCTGCCTCTAAATTAAATCTCAAGTGTTCATACACAATTCAAATCAAAGTTTAGAGCTTCAACAACAATTAAAGAAGATCAATCAACATCACTGCAACGTTTCTACACCAATTTCTATTCGTTAATCCTTTTCTTATGCCACGAAAGGTGAGTACAGTTATTTTCACAAATTTAATGGGATTAAAGTATCATGAAAGTGTTGTAAAAAGGATTCATATATATGTTTATAATGAAAATCTCACTAAGTCTTCACCTTTTTTATTCATTTCATCATATGCCTATGTTTCTATGTAAAGTTCATAACTTTTATCAGTTTATTCATGTTGAATCTTTTATTATGCCTCTATGCCAGTCTACATGCCTCTTTATTTTATGATGTTGTTTTATTCTAATTTTCTATGAATTGATTCTCTCTTCTTACTCCTATTCCTTTTATTTGTGGATCTAGGCTACCTTCGAGCCTATATTAAAAATACGCGCGAATGCGAATACGTACGAACGATGTGGAATATTGGTAATATGGGAAATTTGGAAATTTGGATATTATTGGATATTTTGGATAATTGAATAATATGAGAGATTGGCATATTTGGGTATGAATTACATGGAATTGATGAAATTTCCTATAATTGTTAATTTGTAATTGTGGCTAATTAATATATTTAATTAGTGACAATTTGGAATAGGCAATATTATAAACATGATTATATGTTTAATTGGATATACATGACATGAAAATTGGGTATGGGTGAAATACGATTATTAATAAACCTTTGACACGAGGTTAGGCGCAATTGTGGCATAAGACTGCCTGGAACCGCCCGGTAAATCCAGCTGCCACAATTGGACGTCTAACGTGAGAGGTCAAAGGAATGAATTATAGGAGTAATGGTTAATGACATGAGGTTAGACCCGGTTTGTGGCGTAAGACCGCCTGGAACCGCCCGGCAAATCCAGCGGCCACAAAGCATTTGGTCTAATGTGGGAGCTCATGCACCGTTTGTCATAAGGAATGAATTAAGGAATACTAACCATAATAAGACATGGGTATGGTTAGAGGGTTAAGTGGGGTGACATTTAAATTATGACATGCAAATCTGGACTTAACCGGAATAAGATAAGACATGTAAATTATGACATGTAAGTTTGACTTAACCATAGCATGTGTAAGATATGGACATTTAAATTAAAATGTTTAAGTGGGAGAAAAACCGAGTGGGGACCAAGCATACGTGGGAGGCTTGTGTCGGATGTGGACCCGTTTCAACCAGTAACCCGATTGAGTATCTAACTGGGCCCGGTACTAGGCAGGGGTTGGGGCACGCTTACTAGACTTGAATGTAAGAGGTCAAAACCTGAATAGCGGTGGCAACGCGAGTCCAACGGGTTCATGCGCGTGCATGGGTCTAGGCTGGTAGGTAAGACGTTGTTGCATCGTGTAGGTATGGTCGTGCATTTTATGTTGGTATCGGGGTTGCCACTTTGGGGTGTGATACACCCCACTGTGGGGCCAGCACAGGTTCCTACGGGGTTTAGGGAGCCTGTAATGACCCGGAAAATCTGATCCAATATAAATTTTTTAAATTGGCTAGGTTAGTGGATTTTAAATATTTAAAATAAATATTTTAAATAATAGCAACGAAAAGGTAGTTTGAATCGATGTTGAAAATGAATATAATTAATTTGAATTATAAACAAGTCCTGAAATGGCGCGGCAGTTTCAAAATTTGAATTCAATCTTTGACTGACCGTACCGGGTGCAAAACAAAACGGATTTGAGTGAAATCAAAAATATTTAAATCTGTTAGTAAATATCTTTCCAACGAATCTGAAAAATCGAAGTTTCATAGCGGGAATCAAAAGTTATGGCCAAATGAATTTTCAGGAAGGTCGCTATAGAGAATATATCGACTTTGAAAATAGACATTTTGCATACGAACTCGGAATTCGACGAAACCACTTTTGTTGGATCCGGGATGTGAAGTTATTGTTAGGTTTCAAATTTCATAATTTTTGAAGCTAGTATGTGAGCGTGGCAAAGGAAAATGTGTTTTTGTCAATTACAGTTAAATTGGATCAACCAGAATATGGCCATTTTTCATACGGTCTCAGAATTCGATGAAACTAGTTTTGTTGGGACCGTATCGTCAAAACATAGCTAGATTTATTTTTCTGGAATTTTTCGAATCAGTATGTGGCCCCAACAAATTGAAATGTACGTTCAAATTAAATATTTAATGTTTTATATTTTAATTTGAAAGAAAACTGACTGAAACAGTCGAATGGGCCTACGAAACATATTCCATTGTGTTCGGAATAGGGGTAAAATGCTAGGGAAGACAGTCGTTGGGCTTGAATTGGGGTTCGTGGGTGAAAGAGGGTATTTTCGAAATTTAAAAATATATAAATTAATAAAAAATATCATTGGTCAAAGGTCCTTCTCTCTCCCCGATCTTCCTCTCGACGAACGGCGAAATAGCTCCACAACTTCTCTCCTCTCTAACTCCCTCCACACGCACCGATAGCCACTGCCGCAGTTAAGGTTTTTGAAGTGCTCATCACCCTCTTCAAATCCATAGCAGTTAGGGATTTTTTCGTGGAGTAAATCGAGAGCTCTGGCCCCCCAAAGTGTCGACGTTCGAGCCGCCAGATCTTCCTCCTGCCGCCGACGAGTTGACCACCAGTGGTGGCGCCGTGGAGCCCTCTCCACCCTCGACAACGTCAAGCCAGCTGATCGAAACAACAAGCAACGGATTTGAAGATAATTCGAAACCTAGTTTTGAATTAAAAGGGCAGAGGTACGGGTGTATATATTTAACTGTTTTAATAGCACTTCTAAGCGCTATCGTTTATGATTTTACTGTAAAAATGATATCTTTTTCATTTCTTGATGAAATTCAGTAAAACAAGAGACAGTGGACTCGTGTGGACGTCTTCTACATTTTAGAGGAAACCGCATATTTTTCTGAGCCTTCTGCTATTTTTGGTAGAGTGGAACCCAATGTGCGATTTCTAATTTATAAACGATATGGAAAACAACGATGTATGAATTATATAGTTGATGTATGAGTTATATAAGCATTGTACACCTCATGTATAAGCGTTGTATAAGTTGTATGTTCGATGTATAAGTTATATATGCATTGTAAAAAATTATATATATGATGAAATGACATTGAAATGAATTGAAGTAAATTGAAATATATTTACATACAAATATATATATATATATACTCCCCTCGTCCACAGACCATGGACGATATTTATTGGTTGTGATATTGTTTGTGATTATTTGGTTGATGAGAAATTGGTTGATAAAATTGTTTGTGGTTGAGAATGAATGATTGATTGTGGTTGAAAAATACCCCCTTGTGGTTGAAACAAATTAGAATAGGGTTGTGGAAATGAAAATAAAACATGCCGCCTGCGTGCGAACTAGATTCTTGATTCCCCATTGTCAAAAAACGCGAGGTTTTAAGGTAGAGCGAGGACCCATACTAGGGACGGTCCCGGTTTTAACTACCCTGCCGTTATGCTGCCGAAATTTCATGAAATCTTTCTGTGTTTGATTTATTTTCATTGGTTGAGACTATATTCATTTGTTGAATAGGAATCCATGTATTGAAAAATAATCGTGTTTTGAAATAAATTGTTTTATAATAAAAATCACATTTTTATCACCTATTTGAACTATATAAAATACTCGTGTTTTGAAATAAATTGTTTTACAATAAAAATCACATTTTTACTATATATACAAACTATAGAGAACATTCATGTGTTGAATAGAAATTCATGTGTTGAATGGTACTCGTATTTTAAATAAATTGTTTTACAATAAAAATCACATTTATGTTAAATATACAAACTATAGAGAACATTCATGTGTTGAATAGAAATTCATTCGTTGAATAGAAATTCATGTGTTTAATGGTACTCGTATTTTTAAATAAATTGTTTTATAATAAAATCATATTTTTTATTATCTATATGAACTATATAAAATAATCGTGTTTTGAAATAAATTGTTTTATAATAAAAATCATATTTTTATTATCTATATAAACTATATAAAATAGTCGTGTTTTTGAAATAAATCGTTTTACAATAAAAATTACATTTTTATGATATGCATTATATATTAAAAATAGTGAAGTGTTGCAATAAATGTCTGTTGGATAAAAATATCATTTTTATCAAGTGTATAAAATGAATACGGTTTTGAAATCGAAGAATCGTTTATATTTATATATATATATATATAAATATAATTAAAATGAATCGAATAACGACGCTGCAGTTCGTATTTTGAAACCGTGATTTCAAACGATTAGTGCGGGAGATCCGACCATCGGATTTTCGAGAAACCACCACCGTTGGGTTCGCCTTGGAAATATCTTTCCAACGGCACCAACTTTGTAAAGATCCAACGGTTGGATTGTCTGGAATGTTTAATTCAAATTTGAAGAAAAACAGCGCCAGAATCGATTATATATATATATATAAATATAATTAAATTAAATCGAATAACGAAGCTGTAGTTCGTATTTTGAAATCCTAACTTCAAACGATTAGTGCGGGAGATCCGACCATCGGATTTCCCCAAAATTGAAACCGTCGGATTCGTTTTCAAAAGATCTTTCTAATGATATAAAATTTGTGAAGATCCAACGGTTAAATTTTCCGATATGTGTAAATCAATTCTGGAGAAAAACAGCGCCACAGCCGCGTTATGGCCTGAAGTGTTGTTTTGAATATATTGGCTATTTTTAAATAAATAAAAATTGCGATAAATCGTGATAAAATATTATAAACGATATGGAATGGAACTAAACTGAATTTGCTCAGTTTACGTGATATTTGATGGTTGAATGCGTTTGGCGTGAAAATTACACGAAAGAATAGAATTAGTGATATCGAATAATTTAACCATTGAAATGAATTGATTTGAAATTCTAAATATACATCAATTATTTGAAAAGGCCGAGTTAATTCTCATTTCAAATAATTGATCGACGTTCGAAAGTCGAAGATATGAAGACGATGCAAGACCGATGATCTTCACGTCGAATGGAGGGGTGCTACTGATGCTCATGATAGGAGTAGCTACCTAGAAGGGGTTGAAGTAGTAGCCGTCTGGACGTACAGGTTGATTGTACGGATATGCGAGGAATAAAGATCCTCCGATTTCGTTCAGACCCAGAACGAACGTGTAAATGGACTGTGTCTGACATTGGATTTTGTTCTGTGCCGATTGATCTCCATTAAATATATATCTGTTTGGCGGTAGAGAATGTATTCTTTTGCTTCATGCCCTTCTCTAAGACATATGAGCTCAGAAGTTATATATCGATAGGAATCAGTCGCATGGAGTGAATTGCCTGTGTGGCATGCCTAAGTGGCAATATGATCAAGGCTTCTATTGAAAAGTAGAGTCTTGTGGTTGATGATCAAAGCACGACCAGTGTGGCATAGCTTTGTGTAGCGTAGATTCGCGAGCCTCACACCCCGGTTGTGAACCAGAAACGGGAGAAGGATCCAGGGAGGACATGCGTCTCTTTCTAGCTAGAAGTGGCGTCAGTGGTTTTACACGCCCTGATGAGTTTGACTTATGTGGTTGTTGCTGTTGCGAGGCGCCTCGGATATTTCGGTCATTCTCGAACCGATAGAGTCATTCGTTGGCTCATTTACGCCCCATAGGACGGGGAGACGTAGTGTTTAGGATTTCATCTAATCCACATCGGTGGACCGGCCCTGTGGCTCCAAGGGTCGATGCGTTCTGATCCTAAGACTCGGGCTAGACAGTCTCAAATTCGGTAAAGACTATCCTTTACCTTGGTTTATGGCAGAAATCCAATTTCCAAGTACGACATCGTGCGGTTATGATTGTATACCTATATATGGCGACATAGTGGTATGGGGCATTAATGCCGCCTATGATTGATATTTATGATTGTATCTAAAATTAGAAACTAACTGGAAACGAGCTAGGACGGATGGTTTCCTAGGTATTGGTCTGTTGTTGGTTTCAGCATTCGGGGTTAATACTTAGGGAATCGTTCTCTTGCTAGTTTACAGTTGGAGTCTGATTAAGAATTAAACAATAAAATTTGCATTTCAAATGATTTTTTTTCCTCGTATCAAGCATATTTGGCCATTATAAGGTAAAACTCTATCCTCCGGTTTATGTTGCATTGTCTGATGGGAACTGAGTCTTAATTATGGCTTCATTTTTATAAAAAGCATTGCGATGTTTAAAAGACTTATTTTTTTTAAAGCACTGGCAATCCAATGGAGAAAACCCGTTCCGTGAAAGTGGCATGGTCCTGTGATTAGCCATATTTGAAAATGTGTTAAGTAGATTTCTCATACCAGTCCCATGACTGACTCGTAGTTTGTTTCACTTGCAAACTCGGGTGCCCTTTCTCTACATGGGCAGCCTTGTATTCAGGTTTTAGCAGGCTCTTTCTAGATAGCTGGAGCTGACGATGGATTCTATCATTTATCTCTTTTTATGCTGTTCAGCTCCTGTTGTACATATTATGTTTTCTTTTCCGCAGTAGACATTTATGTATAGCTGAACTATATTTTGTACTAAGTATGATCCTATATACTGTGTAACTCTGATGATTATATTTATCCAGTGTATTCTATTGTATATTATCTGGTGTATTTATTTATTTCTGTTCTGCTGTTATCTGTTTATGTGTTATATTCCAAAGATTACCCTTGCCACCGTCTTATCGGGAATGGGGTCATCACAAATGTGGTATCAGAGCTTTGGTTAAGCCTGGAATATAACATTTGAACGAGCTCGTCAGAAATAGAACCAGTAGTGTTCTAGGATGAGTAACTCATTACAGATAGGATCAATAATATCCTAGTATGAGTATAACAGAATGAAATACACCTCGATAGACACATTTACATTCAAGTATATGTCTCTATGTTTTATAATATCTTTTCTGTTGACCTGACACTTGGTCTACTGTTTGCAGAAGTACTAGAAAATGAGTGCAAGAAACAGAAGGAATGTTGACCCAGATATTGAAGCATTATTTATGAAATATAGAAATCTGGGTGGAGCACTATTCTTGGGAGAAGAATCTATTGCTAAAACTCAAGCTTGGATTCATTCCGCTGAGAAAATCTTTGAAGGTTTAAAGCTTTGGGATGACCAGAAAAGATTACTGACATCTTGGGCACTCAAAGACGAAGCTTTGTTCTGGTGGGATTCAATTGTTAAAGATAATCCAGAAGGTGATATCACCTGGGATAGATTCAAAGAGCTTTTCAGTTCAAAATTTACTCCTCTGGAAGCAACTGAGAGATTATATTATGAATTCTACTACTTGATACAAGGTGATATGGATATCCCAGAATATCATAAGAGATTTAACGAGCTTTCTCATTTTGCCCCTCATCTAATTCAAGATCCAAAGCAGAAGAATCTGAGGTTTATTAATGGTCTTCAAAGAAAATACCAGAATAAAGTAATGGGGGCATGTGAAGCTTCCTTTTTCTGACATGATATACATGGCCTACCAGTATGAGGATCCCGATAGGAAAGGTATGTTGCGAGACGAAGAGGAAGTCAGTTCTAGCAGCAAAAGAAAATTCGAAACTGATAGCCTAGAGATGAATACATAGCCTGAGGCCAGTACGAAGTCTGAGTTCAGAAAGAAGCCTAGAGTCGATCAGAAAAAGGTTAAGTCTGAAATAGAACCAGTAACGACTGCCATATGCAATAACAGCAATAGGCAAGGGCATTTGACCAGGAATGGTAAACCTTTGAAAAAGCAGAAGAAGAAGGGATTTAAACCCGATAACCAATTTCGAGAGAATAGAAAATGCATCAATGCCAAAGGATTGACCATCTTGAAAAAGATTGTCAGTTCTTAAAGAATCCTGAAAAGGGTCAAGTAAATGAAGTAGTAGAAGTTTCAGCACCCTCAGCTAGTCAGGAAAGGCCAGATGTTTTAGAAGGAACGCTTACTGTCAAGAATATCCCGGTTAAAGTACTGTTTGATACAGGCACGTCAAGAAGCTTTATTGCAAAGAATGCAGTTAAGAAATTGGATTTGAAATTGAAAAGGCTCAAAGAACCCATCACTGTCCAAAATCCGGTTAGGGGTTCCCTCGATCTTAGTTGGGTTTGTGGGGTACCTGTTTCCTTTTCTCATTATCGGTTTCCTTGTATCTCGATCATCATGAATTTTACCAAATTCGATCTTATTTTAGGATTGGATTGGTTAACCTAATACGAAGCTGAGGTTAAATGTGCAGAAAGGGTTGTCAAGGTTAAAACGAAGCTCGCCAATATTGTAATTCCCTGTGCAGGCCCGAATTCTGATAGAAAGGACTTCTGGGCAGCATTAGATATTTCTCCTGCTCAAATAGAACCTGTTCCTGTCGTTACGGAGAATATTCCGGTCGACATTGAAAATATCCTTGTTGTCAAGAACTATGCGGATGTGTTCGAAGAAGTTGTTAGCTTACCTCCGCAAAGAGAATTTGATTTCAAAATCTCCTTAGTTCCGAATGCAAGGCCAGTGGTTCACGTTATTCAAAGGATGACCTTGAAAGAGAAAGACGAGTTAGATAATCAAACTCGACAGCTAGTATGGAAGGGTCTGATCAGTCCTAGTTTCTTTGATTGGGGTGCAGCAGTGGTATTTGTCCCGAAGTCAGACGGTACTCTCAGATTATGTGTAGACTATCGTGACTTGAATAAGCAAACGCTGAAAAACAAATATCCATTGCCACGGATTGATGATTTGTTGGATCGATTGAATGGTGCACAAGTATTTTCACGAATGGACCTAGCTACAGGTTTCCATCAGCTTCGTATCGTCGAGGAGTGTGTTCCTTTGACAGCATTCAGAGGTCCAGACTTATTCTACGAGTGGTTAGTAATGTCGTTCGACTTATGTAACGCTCCAGCCTATTTCGTCGATCTAATGAACAGAGTATTCAGAGGAGTATTGAATAAATTTGTTCTGGTTTTCATTGATGATATCCTTATCTTCTCTAAGTCAGAAAGCGAGCACGAAAAACATTTGGAACAAGTGTTAGAAATTCCCAGAAAGAATGTGTTGAAAGCAAAGTTTTCCAAATGTATATTCTGGCAAGAAGAAGTCAAATTTCTTGGCCACGTTGTGTCGAAGCAAGGAATTTCAGTGGATCCCAGTAAAATCACTGCTATTCAGAATTGGAAACAGCCTCGTACGCCAACAGAAGTTAGAAGTTTTCTCGGGTTAGCCAGTTATTATCGGAAATTCATTAAGGATTTCGCGAAGACATATAGTTCCTTAACAAAACTGACTAAGAAACATTCGAGATTCAATTGGACTCCGGTATGTGAGGAAGCTTTCTAGGAGCTGAAATTAAAACTGACGACTGCTCCAGTGTTAACAATAATAGATGGCAATGAGGACTTGAAAGTCTGGACTGACGCTTCAAGAGAAGGCCTTGGCGCAGTGTTAATGCAAAGAGGTCAAGTAATTGCTTATGCTAGCCATCAGCTGAAACCACATGAGAAGAATTATGTGACTCAAGATCTTGAGCTGTTAGCCATTGTATTCGCCTTGAAAATCTGGAGGCACTACCTTTTGGGTGAGAAATTCGAACTGTATACAGACCATCAGTCATTGAAATATTTGTTCACCCAGAAGGATTTGAATTTGAGACAGCAGCGTTGGCTAGAATTTCTTGCAGGGTACGATTTTGAGATTTTGTACACTCCAGGGAAAGCCAATGTTGTGGCTGATGCGCTGAGTAGAAAGAATGTAATAATCGCCATCTTTATCGTTATGACTTCTTTGATTGAAAAGATCTCCATTCTACAGAAAGATGATAATTTTGTTAAGGAAATGATAAAAAAATTCAAAAAGGCGATGCGTCCAGTTTCCAAATGGATAACGAGGGAATTATTAGATTAAAAGGCAGAATTTGTGTTCCTAACGTCTCCGAGCTTAAAAGAGAAGTTCTTGATGAATGCCACAAGTCCAAGCTGAGTATCCACCTAGGGGTTAGCAAAATGTATAATGACCTCAAGCGAACTTTCTGGTGGAAGGCAATGAAAAGAGATATCTCTATATATGTTAGCCGGTGTCCCACCTGTCAGCAAGTCAAAAGCAATCAGCAGAAACTCGCTGGACTGTTGCAACCTTTAGAAGTGCCAGTGGAAAATGGGAACAGATTTCTATGGATTTCATAGATGGTTTGCCCAGGACTAGAAAAGGAAATGACAGTATTTGGGTGATCGTGGATCGATTTACGAAGACCGCTCACTTCATACCTGTCAAATCAAATAGAACTGCTCAAAGTATGGCGCAGATTTATTTTAAAGAAATTGTTAGACTACACGGAGTTCCCATGAGCATCGTTAGTGATCGTGACCCGATTGTTGCTAGTAAATGCTGGGAAGCATTCCAAGCAGAGTTGGGAACAAAACTGAACTTGAGCACCGCATATCATACTCAGACAGACGGTCAGACTGAGAGGGTGAATCGTATTATGGAAGATCTATTGCAGGCTTGTATTCTTGATTTTGGCGGATCGTGGGAAGACCATTTACATTTGGCTGAATTCTCATATAATAACAGCTACCAAGCGAGCCTGACAATGTCACCATTCAAAGCATTGTATGGTAGACCGTGCCGATCCCCTGCTTATTGGGTGGAGCCAGGAAATAGACTTGTATTGGGCCCGGATATGATTCGCGAGGCTGCGGATAAAGTCGACTTCGTTAAGAAACGATTACTAGCCGCCCAAAGCCGACAAAAGAGCTATGCAGATAAGAGAAGAAGGGATATATCATTTTCTGTTGGCGACTATGTATATTTGAAAGTATCTCCGATGAGAGGAGTTATCTGGTTTGGTAAAACAGGGAAATTGGCGCCCAAATTCATTGGTCCGTTTCCTATTCTTGAACGGATTAGAACTCTCGCTTATAAGGTTCAATTGCCTGATTGGTTGCCTGGAGTGCATGATGTATTTCACGTATCTCAACTTTGAAAGCACGTTCATGATCGAGACTTGATCGTGGAAGAAGCAGCACAACAGGATATAGAAATCACTCCAGAGTTGGCTGTGAGAAGAGAGCCGCTGAAGATAATTGGCAAAGAAACCAAAGAACTGAGGAACAAGAAGGTTCACTTAGTCAAAGTGTAATGGAGTGGATATCCGCGAGATTGCACTTGGGAAACAGAGGAAAGCATTAAGAAAGCCTATCCTAAGTGCAGGGTGGATATCCCTGATTGACTCTGGTGCAAGGTACATTTAACGTACTTCGCATTACCATTTAATTCTCTACTTTGTTATTATTTTCTTTCCATGGATGTGCACTTTTGCTTCTGTAGTCTGATTAATAAAAAAAAGAGTGTAGAATTAATATGTATGATTTTGAAAAGTTAAAAACAAATTTCTTTTTGGTTGTGTTGTGTGATAGTGGATTTGATTAATTAAATTATTAAAGCGATAGTTAATTTAATCAATAAGAGAATGAATGGCAGAATTTATTCGATTAAATCACACATTGAACAGAGTTAAAAATAGATAAAACTATATACATGTGCATTATATATGTTTGAACAGGTAAATGGATTAGCTGTTGAGTAAAGATTTTATTTGCGTGCCCGACAAATAGGTAAACCTTAATGAGTTGGATGCGCAATTTTATTATTATATTAACTCCTGTGAATGCCATTGGATGCGGAGTGCTGGTTATTCTGTGTGTAATAATGAACGTCGCCATAGGATAGTAACAATTCATTTTGAACTACACTACATGGCATACTTCTCAAAGATAGGCATACTTCATCATATACCACGTAAGCATTTGGAGCTTGTGTGACGAGGTGGAAGATTTACCGTACGAGCGAGAGGCTCGTATGGCGATGACTATATTTTACAGGTTGAACTGATGACTGATATGGACCATATAAAATATAACGATAAATGGCCAGATTAATAAAAACCCCACACGGGTTTGGAATTGACAATAATCACGTCTCTCTAGTCAATAGATACGGCACATGGATTATTTATTTCCCACACGGGACGAGGTGATGAGGATTTATCCTCTGGAGCAATTAAAAATACACACTCCCTCAGGCTTTGACAGGGTGACGAGAATTTATTCTCTGGAGTTATTATCTATACACGCTCCCCTGTAAACACCAGAATATATCACTATAAATATGTGTATGCTTTATAGAATTTATTGGGTAACTAATACGGCCCAATAAATTTCCAAACCACTCCCCGTACAAAGGAGGTTATGGCGAAATTTTTCGAAAATTCCGGGTGTTAGCCAAATTTTTGAAGAAATTGAAAATTCTCAGAAACTAAAAAGTTGGAGAATGGAAGCCAGAATGAAAGTAGAGTTGATTAATCAAACCACTTTCGACTTTGTTCCTTTTCGGGGACGAAAAGTTTTAAGTGGGGGAGATTGTAACGACCCAGAAAATCTGAACCAATTTAAAATTTTTAAATTGGCTATTTTAGTGGATTTTAAATATTTAAAATAAACATTTTAAATAATAGCAACGAAATGGTAGTTTGAATCAATGTTTAAAATGAATATAATTAATTTGAATTATAAACAAGGCCTGAAATGGCGCGGTAGTTTCAAAATTTGAATTCAAACTTTGACTGACCGTACTGGGTGCAAAACAAAACGGATTTGAGTGAAATAAAAAATATTTAAATATGTTAGTAAATATCTTTCCAACGAATCTGAAAAATCAAAGTTTCATAGCGGGAATCAAAAGTTATGGCCAAATGAATTTTCAGGAAGGTCGCTATAGAGAATATATCGACTTTGAAAATAGACATTTTGCATACGACCTTGGAATTCGACGAAACTACTTTTGTTGGATCCAGGATGTGAAGTTATTGCTAGGTTTCAAATTTCATAATTTTTGAAGCTAGTATGTGAGCGTGGCAAAGGAAAATGTGTTTTGGTCAATTATAGTTAAATTGGATCGACCAGAATATGGCCATTTTTCAAACGGTCTCAGAATTCGACGAAACTAATTTTGTTGGGACCGTATCGTCAAAACATGGCTAGATTTATTTTTCTGGAATTTTTCGAATCAGTATGTGGCCCCGGCAAATTGAAATGTACGTTCAAATTAAATATTGAATGTTTTATATTTTAATTTGAAAGAAAACTGACTGAAACAGTCGAATGGGCCTACGAAACATATCCCATTGTGTTCGGAATGGGGGTAAAACGCTAGGGAAGACAGTCGTTGGGCTTGAATTGGGGTTCGTGGGTGAAAGAGGGTATTTTCGAAATTTAAAAATATATAAATTAATAAAAAAATATCATTGGTCAAAGGTCCTTCTCTCTCCCCGATCTCCCTCTCGACGAACAGCGAAATAGCTCCACAACTTCTCTACTCTCTAACTCCCTCCACACGCACCGATAACCACTGCTGCAGTTAAGGTTTTTGAAGTGCTCATCACCCTCTTCAAATCCATAGCAGTTAGGGATTTTTTCGTTGAGTAAACCGAGAGCTCTAGCCCCCCAACATTCGAGCCGCCAGATCTTCCTCCTGCCGCAGACGAGTTGACCACCAGTGGTGGCACCGTGGAGCCCTCTCCACCCTCGACAACGTCAAGCCAGCTGATCGAAACAACAAGCAACAGATTTGAAGATAATTCGAAACCTAGTTTCGAATTAAAAGGGCAGAGGTACGGGTGTATATATTTAACTGTTTTAATAGCTCTTCTAAGCGCTATCGTTTATGATTTTACTGTAAAAATCATATCTTTTTCATTTCTCGACGAAATTCAGTGAAACAAGAGACAGTGGACTCACGTGGACGTCTTCTACATTCTAGAGGAGACCGCATATTTTTCTGAGCCTTCTACTATTTTTGGTGGAGTGGAACCCAATGTGAGATTTCTATTTTATAAACGATATGGAAAACAATGATGTATGAATTATATAGTCGATGTATGAGTTATATAAGCGTTGTACACCTCATGTATAAGCGTTGTATAAGTTGTATGTTCGATGTATAAGTCATATATGCGTTGTAAAAAATTATATATATGATGAAATGACATTGAAATGAATTAAAGTAAATTGAAATATATTTATATACGAATATATATATATATATATATATATATATATATATATACACTCCCCTCGTCCACAGACCGTGGACGATATTTATTGGTTGTGATATTGTTTGTGATTATTTGGTTGATGAGAAATTGGTTGACAAAATTGTTTGTGGTTGAGAATGAATGATTGATTGTGGTTGAAAAATACCTTTGTGGTTGAAAAATACCCTCTTGTGGTTGAAACAAAATAGAATAGGATTGTGGAAATGAAAATAAAACATGCCGCCTGCGTGCGAACTTGATGCATGATTCCCCATTGTCAAAACCGCGAGGTTTTAAGGTATAGCGAGGAGCCGTACTAGGGACGGTCCCGGTTTTAACTACCCTGCCGTTATGCTGCCGAAATTTCCTGAAATCTTTCTGTGTTTGATTTATTATCATTGGTTGAGACTATATTCATTTGTTGAATAGGAATCCATGTATTGAAAAATAATCGTGTTTTGAAATAAATTATTTTATAATAAAAATCACATTTTTATCACTTGTTTGAACTATATAAAATACCCATGTATTGAAATAAATTGTTTTACAATAAAAATCACATTTTTATTATATATACAAACTATAGAGAACATTCATGTGTTGAATAGAAATTCGTTCGTTGAATAGAAATTCATGTGTTGAATGGTACTCGTATTTTGAATAAATTGTTTTACAATAAAAATCACATTTTTATTATATATACAAACTATAGAGAACATTCATGTGTTGAATAGAAATTCATTCATTGAATAGAAATTCATGTGTTGAATGGTACTCGTATTTTTAAATAAATTGTTTTATAATAAAAATCATATTTTTATTATCTATATGAACTATATAAA
The DNA here is from genome assembly GCA_030737875.1 of Allium sativum. Taxonomy (NCBI): domain Eukaryota; kingdom Viridiplantae; phylum Streptophyta; class Magnoliopsida; order Asparagales; family Amaryllidaceae; genus Allium; species Allium sativum. Next base: position 43,979 of record JASFAX010000540.1, on the reverse strand, counting down.
ATAATCGTGTTTTGAAATAAATTGTTTTATAATAAAAATCATATTTTTATTATCTATATAAACTATATAAAATAGTCTTGTTTTTGAAATAAATCGTTTTACAATAAAAATTATATTTTTATGATATGCATGAATTATTAAAAATAGTGAAGTGTTGAAATAAATGTCTGTTGGATAAAAATATCATTTTTATCAAATGTATAAAATGAATATGGTTTTCAAATCGAAGAATCGATTATATATATATATATAATATTAAAATGAATCGAATAACGACGCTGCAGTTCGTATTTCAAACGATTAGTGCGGGAGATCCGACCATCCGATTTTCCAGAAACCACCACCGTTGGGTTCGCCTTGGAAATATCTTTCCAACGGCACCAACTTTGTAAAGATCCAACGGTTGGATTGTCTGGAATGTTTAATTCAAATTTGAAGAAAAACAGAGCCATAATCGATTATATATATATATATATATATATATATATAAATATAATTAAATTAAATCGAATAACGAAGCTGCAGTTCGTATTTTGAAATCCTAACTTCAAACGATTAGTGCGGGAGATCCGACCGTCGGATTCCCCAAAACTGAAACCGTTGGATTCATTTTCAAAAGATCTTTCTAATGATATAAAATTTGTGAAGATCCAATGGTTAAATTTTCAGAAATGTGTAAATCAAATCTGGAGAAAAACAGCGCCACGGCCGCGTTATGGCCTGAAGCATTGTTTTGAATATATTGGCTATATTTAAATAAATAAAAATAGTGATAAATCGTGATAAAATATTATAAACGATATGGAATGGAACTAAACTGAATTTGCTCGGTTTACGTGATATTTGATGGTTGAATGTGTTTGGCGTGAAAATTACACTAAAGAACAGAATTAGTGATATCGAATAATTTAACCATTGAAATGAATTGATTTGAAATTCTAAATATACGTCAATTATTTGAAAAGGCCGAGTTAATTCTCATTTCAAATAATTGATCGACGTTCGAAAGTCGAAGATATGAAGACGATGCAAGACCGATGATCTTCACGTCGAATGGAGGGGTGCTACTGATGCTTATGATAGGAGTAGCTACCTAGAAGGGGTTGAAGTAGTAGCCGTCCGGACGTACAGGTTGATTGTACGGATATGCGAGGAATAAAGATCCTCCAGTTTCATTCAGACCCAGAACGAACGTGTAAATGGACTGTGTGTTTGACATTGGGATTTGTTCTGTGCTGATTGATCTCTATTAAATATATATCTGTTTTGCGGCGGAGAATTTATTCTTTTGCTTCACGCCCTTCTCTGAGACGTATGAGCTCAGAGGTTATATATCGATAGGAATCAGTCGCATGGAGTGAATTGCCTGTGTGGCATGCCTAAGTGGCAATATGATCAAGGCTTCTATTGAAAAGTAGAGTCTTGTGGTTGATGATCAAAGCATGGCTTATGTGGCATAGCTTTGTGTAGCGTAGAATCGCGAGCCTCACACCCCGGTTGTGAACCAGAAACGGAAGAAGGATCCAGGGAAGACATGTGTCTCTTTCTAGCTAGAAGTGGCGTCAGTAGTTTTACACGCCCTGACGAGTTTGACTTATGCGGTTGTTGCTGTTGCAAGGCACCTCGGATATATCAGTCATTCTCGAACCGATAGAGTCATTCGTTGGCTCATTTACGCCCCATAGGGCGGGGAGATGTAGTGTTCAGGATTTCGTCTAATCCACATCAGTGGACCGGCCCTGTGGCTCCAAGGGTCGATGCGTTCTGATCCTAAGACTCGGGCTAGACAGTCTCAAATTCGGTAAGGACTATCCTTTGCCTTGGTTCATGGCGGAAATCCAATTTCCAAATACGACATCGTGCGGTTTTGATTGTATACCTATATATGGAGACATAGTGGTATGGGGCATTAATGCTGCCTGTGATTGATATTTATGATTGTGTCTAAAATTAGAAACTAACTGGAAACGAGCTAGGATGGATGGTTTCCTGGGTATTGGTCTGATGTTGGTTTCGGCCTTCGGGGTTAATACTTAGGGAATCTTTCTCTTACTAGTTTACAGTTGGAGTCTGATTAAGAATTAAACAATAAAATTTGCATTTCAAATGATTTGTTTTCCTCGTATCAAGCATATTTGGCCATTATAAGGTAAAACTCTATCCTGCGATTTGTGTTGCATTGTGTGATGGGAACTGAGTCTTATAATGGCTTCATTTTTATAAAAAGCATTGCGATGTTTAAAAGACTTATTTGTTTTAAAGCACTAGCAATCCAATGGAGAAAACCCGTTCCACGAAAGTGGCGTGGTCCTGTGATTAGCCATATTTGAAAATGTGTTAAGTAAATTTCTCATACCAGTCCCATGAATGACTCGTAGTTTGTTTCACTTGCAAACTCGGGTGCCCCTTTTTCTACACGGGCAGCCTTGTATTCAGGTTTTAGCAGGCTCTTTCTGGATAGCAGGAGCTGAAGATGGATTCTATCATTTATCTCTTTTTATTCTCTTCAGCTCCTGTTGTACATATTATGTTTTCTTTTCCGCAATAGACATTTATGTATAGCTGAACTGTATTTTGTACTCAGTATGATCCTATATATTGTGTAACTCTGATGATTATATTTATCCAGTGTATTCTATTGTATATTATCTGGTGTATTTATTTATTTCTGTTCTGCTGTTATCTGTTTATGTGTTATATTCACAAGATTACCCTTGCCACCGTCTTATCGGGACTGGGGTCGTCACAGAGCCGATCGAATGGGTAGGGTAAGGGTGCCTTAGCGGTGGTAGGAGCAAGCCAGCACCTACGATAGCAGCTATGTAATGACCCGCAAATCCGCAATACCAAAGTTGACAATATACATCATACGTCCAACCCAAATTTCACGAAAATACGAAACTTTTTTTTTAGAAGAAAAGGGTAGAAGAAGAACAGAAATAACAACACAGAATCTCACATCGCAGCGGAACAAAATATAATATATCATATCTTTGAAATACAAAATCTCCACTGTATAACATATACTTATCAGAGTACAACACTTACAACACAGCGGAACAAAACTCTATATAACTAACGCTGAAGCCACCTACTCCAAGCTCCTTTAGATAGATCTGTAAAATCATGAACTACTTGACTGCCCGTACAAATTTAGGCACCCAAGAGTTTAGGTAGAACAAAACAAATAAACTCCGGGTCAGTCATGGGACTGGTATGAGTAAACAGTTTAAAAACAGTTTCAGAAAACTAAATGATATCTCATAAGACGACGCCGTATAACATGGAACAGGTTTTTCCCTTATGAGAATCCAAACACTTGATTTAACTTTCAAAATCCCTTTGAAAGGAACGATAATCTTTATATCAAAACTCTTTTGATATTATAATAATGTCTAAATCAAGTAAATAACAATCTAGTGGAACGTTTGCATCTCACGTTCCACATATATAATATACAAATCAAAACTGCAAGCACATATTGGGTGATGGATTTCCAACTATGACAAGGTATGGAACCACCTTCTGCTGGTATATCTCTAGAGGAGAATACACCGAGTTCAACAAGAACATCTTGCAACTCAGCCACACATGACCGACCCCTCATTTCGCTTGAGTGTATCGAATGTATATCACCAACGGTTGGGATCAGCAACCGTTTCCCGAATGGGACATCATCAACAATAGATTTTTAGAAGTAAATGAAACTCTAGATCAAGTGATTATACACCCTAATAGGTGCGACCTACATAGCCATGCTGCCTGCCCGATTTCTGTCATTTACCGGTTGATGTGGCTTGAGATTACGCTTTACCGTCACATCAGATTCACTTTGAATGCCACATTGTCAGATCCATCGAAAATCACTAATTGACGTCTACAACAGTACATTATGTGTTAGCTAAAGAAGTTTCCTTCTCCGCTTCCACTCTTGGTACTGTTGAGAAATCAATGTACGTGACCTTTCTGGAAATACTCTATCAGACATTCACCCTACAAGTCACCCAGGAACAGGATGAACCGATGGCACTATTTCTATAAATAGAAAAAGTCCTTGCACTCTACTCCATCTTCGATTATCTTCATATAATCTGATTCGCAACGCTACTGCCAATACGGAGTGGTTCTTCGGATAATAATCCAACCCGTCTCTCCATATTGACAACGATGGTCAAAACATCGATAGTCTGTGATTTAACTATCGAATAAAAACAAGTGTTTCGATAATTGATGATTTAACTATCGAAGGAAACAAGTGTTCATCCAATTATCAAACAATCACTGAGCCCTTAATTAATATTCCATTAATTAAATCACTTCTCTATTTCTTTATCAATACTTGTTAACCAAATATTTTCAATAACCATATTGGCCTTTTACGTTATTTGGAAAACATTTCCGAATATCGCCTTCCTTTATTTTCTAAACTTTAGAAAATATATGCTATTTATAATCGGAAAATATTCCAATTACTTATCTCTTTTTCGATCTCGTTTACTTTTATACTTAGGAAATATTCTTTATTATATTTCCAAGCTTACCCTTATTTGGGTTAAAACGGATGTTGTGTAAAACATCGTTACGACAACCCAAATACTATATTCAACTAACTCTTATCCAACATTGATCTTCGAGCCTAGAATCTTACTATTTATTTGTTAATAATGAAATCAATCAAGTTGGGGTATAACTACCTCTCAGACCTTGACTGAATAACATTTATAACGTCAAAACAGATAAGACTACTTACTCGAATAATCAATACCATACAACTACTTATTCACTTTTAAAACACGTATACGCTTTCTCTTTCTATTCTTACGAGATTTTATTCCTAGTCTTCCTTTTTTATTTTACTATTCTATTTTTAAGTTCGTTTCCTTATCGACTTCTATATATATCGATACGTTGATTTCTAACTATCAAATTATCTTAAAAATATTCTAACTTCTTAAATTCCCAGAAAAATTCGCCATTACCTCCTTTGTACCGGGAGCATCGGGATATTTCAAATAGCCTCCAATGGCCCTCACCAATCAAAAAGAAAAAGAAAAATCCAAGCGGCTTGCCGATACGACGCATAAAATCTCATATATGAATTAAATACATACCTTTTGTCGGGCATTCTATCTATATCTCTTCATTATCCTTATCACATACCTGTCTCCTGTATGTCTATACCTGTCCAATTTATTTCAACTATACCTGATCATTTAACTCAATTCGTTAATTAATTTGTTAATTAACTCTTTAGTCTATTTCACTTTTATATTTGAACATGACATGTTCAAATATACTTTAACTTTCTTATTAACTAATTTGAATCCATATTTCAAATTTAAGTTCTATATTCGATTTCGAATATACATTTACAAATCCAATTCACCTTTCAAAGTTCAACTTCAAATTCGAAACTCGATTAACTAATTCCTCTTCGACTTAGTTAATTCTATTCAATTTCTATTCAAATTTTATATCACTTCTATTATTCAAATCTATTTCACTTTTATTATTCGAATCTATTTCACTTCTATTATTCAAATCTATTTCACTTCTATTATTAAAATTCTATATTATAAAACCCATTTGAATTTCTATATTCAAATTCTATTTGAATTCTCTTTTCAAATTCTATATTCAATTCTATGCCTTATTTATAAACAACGTTTATAACTTCACTTAAAATCCCAAATTATATATTTATAAACAAAGTTTATAAATTCAATTCAAATCCTACATTTTAATTTATAAACAGAGTTTATAAATTAAATTCAAATCCAACATTATAAATTTATAAACAAAGTTTATAAATTCAATACTCGTTTTATATATATTCAAAACAAGTTAATATTTTCTATAGTTCATTAAAAATTCAAATTCTATTTATAAAAATAGAATTCCCTTTTTAAATCTCAAATACCCTTTTTCGATATTTTTATAAATCAATATTCAAGCCCCAATGATATTTAAATACCCCAAGCAATCAGTTATTAAATCACCGGATTTCTAACACATCATATATGATAGTATATACGCAAACAAATAAACAAACAGATAATATATTTTTGAGGAATCCAGTTGGATTCCTCCAACCTGTTTTCCTGCATCCACAGACGTTAGTCAACATAGTAATACCCATCCTACTACGAGGCAGGATATCGCGGTATGAAGGTCATCCACTAATATATATTTGTGGGGCGCATAGGGAAATCATCCGCTATGAAACTTCGGGCATCCGCTAATGATACTGCGGAAATCCAATCATTAACCCAATATATATATATATATAATGGTTAACCCTAAATAACTAATATATTATCAACACAAAAGTATTTAAACGCATCCAAGCAACAATCAATTATTTATAACAACTAAAATAATTCTAATAAAATGGTGAGTGAGATTTACTCACAAGGGCTTTTATTTGCGATCCATTCTGATTTCAAATTCTTAAATGTTGAATTATGAATCTCAGAGCTACGCCTTTCTCGACTGATTCCACTCGATAATATCTTGTATATATCTAATGAAATATTCCTTAGTTAGTAAAATTTTACGCATTTGGATTAAACTAATTAATCCTGACTAACCTACTAATTTAATTCTAACTAGTATGCAGATTTAATTCATATACTAATTAAATTCTAATCCATATACTAATTAAATTCTAATCCATATACTAATTAAATTCTAATCTATTTCTAAATAATAGTCAACACCATTTTCTTTTATATAAACAAATTTCTACTTTTAAGTAAATGACCACTTATAAACAAATCTCTTTATAAATTAAATTAACTTAAAAATCCTAATCACATTAAATTAAATTAACTTAAAAAAAATCCTAATTGCTTATGAGTTTGACATACTTAACGATGCCTCTAACGGGTCTAAAAAGAATAGGCTGCCTATTTTTATCTTTACACAAATTAAATTAAACTAATTAACTAAGTATTTAATTACAAATAAATTACCTTAAATCCATTTCCGAACAACTCCAACTGAAACCAGTCCCAAAACAGAAATCAATCTTACGGCATTTCAGCGAGCACTTCATATTCAAGCTCCACTGCTGAACTTCATCAGTACATTCCAATTCCACCTCAGTCTATCCACTTAAAACTGCCCCTCCCAAATCACCACCGTCGGCCTCCTTCAATTTCATCAACGTCGAACAAAACCCAAGAGTTTATCGCACTTCCGGTTCATCCCCTCAAAAAGTACGGCTCCTCAATTCCATGGCACCACTCATTCAAGGTCCGTCATCCCCTTTTGTACCCACCGCAATCCACTACTATTTGTTGACATCGCGCCCCAGAACCATCAGGTATAGACAACAACTTTGATTTTCCAGCTCATGGATTCAATCGAGCCTTCCAGAAATCGCGGTTTCTAGCGTTGACTTCCCTTGGCAACTTCGAACACCCACGAAAATTGTCCCCTTTTATCCCAAACCTGAAAGCGTTGAACCCCAAAATACTGCGCGGCTTTTGAAGTGGACGATGATTAAAGGTGGTCGGCCATTTCAATTCTCTGAGGTTTCGATTTTGATTTCTAAGCGATGGAGGAGGGATACGGTTTTAATAGGAAAAGGCATGGTCTTGGAATTGAACTGCAAGGCCAAGCCTTTGTGGAGTTAAAGAGGACAACGTGTATCCTTTTTTCCCCCTTCGATTTTAAGCAGGAAGGATGTGGTTTAAATTTTAACTGCGTGGCCCCCTTTTATTTTAATTTTAATTTGTTTTAGAACTATATCCTTTAATTAAAATACTCCATGGTCCTGAACTCCATTTTGAACCCAACAACTGTCCTTCCTAGGGTTAAACCACTATTCTGAACCCAACGGAATAGGTCACGAAGTTCAATTCAATCATCTGTAGTTGACATAAATTTAAACTGATATAAATTTAATTTCAAACCGTTTAAATTATTCGATAATAATTTAATATTATTATTCTAATTCAAACAGAATTCCGATCTGTATTTAATTCAGTTTTAAATCTCGAACTGAATTATATTTTCGCATTACGATGATTTAATATATTCGATATTAAATCTAAATTGATTATTAAACTAATAAATTAATATAAAATTACATTTATATTATCAACCCAATATTTAAATACGTATTAAATATTTTAAAATTAACCCCATAAGAATCCGGGTCATTACAATCTTCCCTACTTAAAATAATTTCGTCCTCGAAATTGCTATGGTAGAAAAAGTGCTACAGACCCATTTATCTTTTAAAAAACACACTTATGTTGATACTCAACATTTCAAATTTCCTTACGTAACTCTCTTTCGAATAAATTCCTATTCGATAACTCCTCCCTTCGAATAACTATATTCGATAATCTCTCTTTCGAATAACTAGATTCGAAAACCTTTCTTCGAATAAACTATATTCGATTTACTCTATTCAATTTACTCTTATCAATTAACTCTATTGGATTTAACTCTTATCAATTAATCCTATTTGATTAGCTCTTTTCACTTAAATCCTTCCGAATAAGCTATATTCGATAACTCTTTAACTCTATTCGAATAAACTCTATTCGATTAACTACTTTAATTTTATTTGAATAACTGATATTCGATAACTCCTTTTAACTTTATTCGAATAACTAATATCTGATTTAACTCCATTCGCTTGACTCTAGATCGCAGTGATCACAATGGTTACGCCTGATTCCCTCAGGAAACATCCAACCACCCTAGGCTATCTGCAGCCCTGCGAATTATGCTAGCAGTCGTACGAAATGGCAACTTATCCTCAGTAACTATGTTTGACTAACTCTATCTCAATAACTATATTCGATGAACTTTAACTGAATAACTAACATTCAATTAAATCCTAATTCGATTAACTATGTTCAATTAACTCTATCTGGTTAATTCTTAATTTGAATAACAAATATTCGATAAATTCTAATTGAATAACTAATATTCAATTAACTCTACGGATTAACCCTAACTGATTAACTCTAACTGGTTAAATCTTACTCTAATCGATTTATTCTAACTCTAATCGATTTCTCCTATTCGAAAAACTCCTATTGGATAACGTTTATTCATTTATAAATATTTACTTTTAGTACTGGTTCTTTACTTTATAAATGTTCTCTTTAATAACGTTACTTCACTTATACAAGTGTTGTGTACCCTTCTATTTAAAACTATCGGTGTTAAAAACCAATATCTCTTCTCTTTATAAGTTCAGACTTGTATATTCCATTTACCGAATGATAAATATTTAATTTAATTTATAAACTATTATTTATAAATTAATCTTTTCTATTTATCTGTTAAAAATAGATTTCCATTTTCTATTCATCTTCTAAATATTCCTTTGATTAAATTCTATTTATTTAACAAATAAATATCTCATTCATAACATTCTATTTATTTTCTATAAATAAATATTTCCATTTAATCTATTTGTAAATGTTTTACAAATATTTCCTTTTAAATTCTATTTGTAAATGTTTTTACAAATATTTCTCCTTCTATTTGTTTGCACATAACTTCCTTTGTATTTGTGTTACAAATATAATTCCTTTATATTTGTTTTACAAATATATTTTCTTTTTAACTCTTTTGGTTTTTCCTTTATTCACACCCAATTCATATTTCATTCACATTGATTTTACTCAATTTATTCATTTCGATCCATTTAACTTACTTAAGTTAAATTTAATTTCAATCATTCAAATTCCCAGGGTTTTATTTCAAAACTCCTTTGAAGTAATATAAATATATACATATATTTATATCCATCTCAAATTCAAAACATTTGAATTTTCAAACAAATTGTTTTCTTTTCAAACAAATTTCCCATCAAAAACTTTTCTAAGGCAGCAATTCATCACTTAGAAACTCGAAAATGAACACTGATGAGGTTGCGATCATCATCAGAATTATTTCCCAGCCACTGAAGTGAGTTCAGTGCTATATTACTTTCAAAAATCCATTCAAATGATTTTTATCCAAAAATCCTTCCAAAATAAAGCTATATTATTTTAATAAAATTCGGAAAATATTTTCCAACTTCCCAGGATTTTAAATTATGAATTCTGGTTGGAATTCAATTTCAATTTATCACATTTGTATATTTGATTTCATATACAAATTCCATTGGTTATATATATAATTATTTCAGTTTTTATAATCTAATTTGATTATAATCCTAACAATCAACTCAACTATTTAAAACAATATCGTGTCCAATCTTCTGTTCAAGTGTTTATAAACTCCTATCGACATCGTGGCGTCCCACGATTCGATCAGAATTCATAATTCACTCAATTGAATAGTCAACACAATATAAAACAATTTTTATATCAAATAACAAATACTCTCTCTCGTATATATACACACACTCAACTCATTCTAGGGTACTACATACCCTATCTCTAATGAGCACATTCCAACAAGCCTAGGTATTCGCTCAACCTAAGCTCTGATACCAACTGTAATGACCCGCAAATCCGTAATACCAGAGTTGACTATATACATCATACGTCCAACCCAAATATCACGAAAATACGAAACTTTTTTTTCGAAGAAAAGGGTAGAAGAAGAACAGAAATAACAACACGGAATCTCACATCGCAGCGGAACAAAATATAATATATCATATCTTTGAAATACAAAATCTCCACTGTATAATATATACTTATCAGAGTACAACACTTACAACACAGCGGAACAAAACTCTATATAACTAACGTTGAAGCCTCCTGCTCCAAGATCCTTTAGATAGATCTGTAAAATCCTGAACTACTTGACTTCCCGTACAAATTTAGGCACCCAAGAGTTTAGGTAGAACAAAACAAAATAAACTCCGGGTCTGTCATGGGACTGGTATGAGTAAACAGTTTAAAAACAGTTTCAGAAAACTAAATGATATCCCATAAGACCACGCCGAATAACACGGAACGGGTTTATCCCTTATGAGAATCCAAACACTTGATTTAACTTTCAAAATCCCTTTGAAAGGAACGATAATCTTTATATCAAAACTCTATTGATATTATAATAATGTCTAAATCAATTAAATAACAATCTAGTGGAACGTTTGCATCTCACGTTCCACATATATAATATACAAATCAAAACCGCAAGCACGTATTGGGTAATGGATTTCCAACTATGACAAGGTATGGAACCACCTTCTGCTGGTATATCTCTAGAGGAGAATACACCGAGTTCAACAAGAACATCTTGCAACTCAGCCACACATGACTGACCACTCATTTCGCTTGAGTGTATCGAATGTATATCACCAACGGTTGGGATTAGCAACCGTTTCCTGAATGGGACACCATCAACAATAGATTTTTAGAAGTAAATGAAACTCTAGATCAAGTGATTATACACCCTAATAGGTGCGACCTACATAGCCGTGTTGCCTGCCCGATTTCTGTCATTTACCGGTTGATAAGGCTTGAGATTACGCTTTATCATCCCATCAGATTCACTTTGAATGCCACATTGTCAGGTCCATCGAAAATCACTAATTGACGTCTACAACAGTACATTACGTGTTAGCTAAAGAAGTTTCCTTCTCCTCTTCCACTCTTGGTATGGTTGAAGAAATCAATGTACGTGACCTTTCTGGAAATACCCTTTCAAACATTCACCCATACAAGTCACCCAGGAACAGGATGAACCGAAGGCATTATTTCTATAAATAGAAAAAGTCCTTGCACTCTACTCCATCTTCGATTATCTTCATATAATCTGATTCGCAACGCTACTGCCAATTTAGAGTGGTTCTTCGGATAATAATCCAACCCGTCTCTCCATATTGACAACGATGGTCAAAACTTCGATAGTTTGTGATTTAACAATCGAATAAAAACAAGTGTTTCGATAGTTGATGATTTAACTATCGAAGGAAACAAGTGTTCATCCAATTAACAAACAATCACTGAGCCCTTAATTAATATTCCATTAATTAAATCACTTCTCTATTTCTTTATCAATACTTGTTAACCAAATATTTTCAATAACCATACTGGCCTTTCGCGTTATTTTGAAAACATTTACGAATATCACCTTCCTTTATTTTCTAAACTTTAGAAAATATATGCTATTTATAATTGGAAAATATTCCAATTACTTATCTCTTTTCCGATCTCGTTTATTTTTATACTTAGGAAATATTCTTTATTATATTTCCAAGCTTACCCTTATTTGGGTTAAAACGGATGTTGTGTAAAACATCGTTACGACAACCCAAATACTATATTCAACTAACTCTTATCCAACATTGATCTTCGAGCCTGGAATCTTACTATTTATTTGTTAATAATAAAATCAATCAAATTGGTTATAACTACCTCTCAGACATTGACTGAATAACATTTATAACGTCAAAACAGATAAGACTACTTACTCGAATAATCAATACCATACAACTACTTATTCACTTTTAAAACACGTATACACTTTCTCTTTCTATTCTTACGAAATTTTATTCCTAGTCTTCCTTTTTTATTTTACTATTCTATTTTTAAGTTCGTTTCCTTATCGACTTCTATATATATCGATATGTTGATTTCTAACTATCAAATTATCTTAAAAATATTCTAACTCCTTAAATTCCCAGAAAAATTCTCCATAACCTCCTTTGTACCGGGAGCATCGGGATATTTCAAATAGCCTCCCATGGCCCTCACCAATCCAAAAGAAAAGGAAAAAGAAAAAGCCAAGTGGCTTGCCGATACGGCGCATAAAATATCATATATGAATTAAATACATACCTTTTGTCCGGCATTCTACCAATATCTCTTCATTATCCTTATCCCATACCTGTCTCCTGTATGTCTATACCTGTCCAATTTATTTCAACTATACCTGATCGTTTAACTCAATTCGTTAATTAATTTGTTAATTAACTCTTTAGTCTATTTCACTTTTATATTTGAACATGACATGTTCAAATATACTCTAACTTGCTTATTAACTAATTTGAATCCATATTTCAAATTTAAGTTCTATATTCGATTTCGAATATACATTTACAAATTCAATTCACCTTTCAAAGTTCAACTTCAAATTCGAAAATCGATTAACTAATTCCTCTTCGACTTAGTTAGTTCTATTCAATTTCTATTCAAATTTTATATCACTTCTGTTATTCAAATCTATTTCACTTCTATTATTCAAATCTATTTCACTTCTATTATTCAAATCTATTTCACTTCTATTATTCAAATTCTATATTATAAAACCCATTTGAATTTCTATATTCAAATTCTATATATTCAAATTCTATTTGAATTCTCTTTTCAAATTCTATATTCAGTTCTATGCCTTATTTATAAACAACGTTTATAACTTCACTTAAAATCCCACATTATATATTTATAAACAAATTTATAAATTCAATTCAAATCCCACATTTTAATTTATAAACAAAGTTTATTAATTTAATTCAAATCCAACATTATAAATTTATAAACAAAGTTTATTAATTCAATACTCGTTTTATATATATTCAAAACAAGTTAATATTTTCTATAGTTCATTAAAAATTCAAATTCTATTTATAAAAATAGAATTCCCTTTTTAAATCTCAAATACCCTTTTTCGATATTTTTATAAATCAATATTCAAGCCCCAGTGATATTTAAATACCCCAAACAGTCAGTTATCAAATCGCCGGATTTTTAACACATCATATATGACATTATATACGCAAACAAATAAACAAACAGATAATATATTTTTGAGGAATTCCAGTTGGATTCCTCCAACCTGTTTTCCTGCATCCACAAACGTTAGTCAACATAGTAATACCCATCCTACTTTGAGGCAGGATATCGCGGTATGAAGGTCATCCACTAATATATATTTTTGGGGCGCATCGGGAAATCATCCGCTATGAAACTGCGGGCATCCGCTAAGGATACTGCGGGAATCCAATCATCAACCGAATATATATATATATATATTTATATATATATATATAATAGTCAACCCTAAATAACTAATATATTATCAAGACAAAAGTATTTAAACGCATCCAAGCAACAATCAATTATTTATAACAACTAAAATAATTCTAATAAAATGGTGAGTGAGATTTACTCACAAGGGCTTTTATTTGCGATCCATTCTGATTTCAAATTCATAAATGTTGAATTATGAATCTCAAAGCTACGCCTTTCTCGACTGAATCCACTCGATAATATCTTGTATATATCTAATGAAATATTCCTTAGTTAGTAAAATATTACGAATTTGGATTAAACTAATTTAATCCTAATTGGCCTACAAATTTAATTCTAACTAGTATGCTGATTTAATTCATATACTAATTAAATTCTAATCCATATACTAATTAAATTCTAATCCACGTAATAATTAAATTCTAATCTATTTCTAAATAATAGTTAACACCATTTTCTTTTATATAAACAAATTTCTACTTTTAAATAAATGACCACTTGTAAACAAATCTCCTTATAAATTAAATTAACTTAAAAATCCTAATCACATTAAATTAAATTAACTTATAAAAATCTTAATATCTTATGAGTTCGACATACTTAACGGTGCCTCTAACAGGTCTAAAAAGAATAGGCTGCCTATTTTTATCTTTGCACAAATTAAATTAAACTAATTAACTAAGTATTTAATTACAAATAAATTACCTTAAATCCATTTCCGACCAACTCCAACTGAAACCAGTCCCAAAACTGAAATCAATCTTACTACGGCATTTCAACGAGCACTTCATATTCAAGCTCCACTGCCGAACTTCATCAGTACATTCCAATTCCACCTCAGTCCATCTACTTACAACTGCCCCTCCCAAATCACCAGTGTCGGCCTCCTTCAACTTCATCGACATCGAACAGAACCCAAGTGTTTATCGCACTTCCGGTTCATCCCCTCAAAAAGTACGTCTCCTCAAATTCATGGCATCACTCATTCAAGGTCCATCATCCCCTTTTGTACCCACCGCAATCCACTATTGTTGTTGACATCGCGCCCCAGAACCATCAGGAATAGACTACAACTTTGTTTTTCCAGCTCATGGATTCAATCGAGCCTTCCAGAAATCGCGGTTTCCAGCGTTGACTTCCCTTGGCAACTTCGAACACCCACGAAAACTGTCCCCTTTTATCCCAAACCTGAAAGCGTTGAACCCCAAAATACTGCGCGGCTTTTGAAGAGGACGATGATTAAAGAGGGTCAGCCATTTCAATTCTCTGAGGTTTCGATTTTGATTTCTAAGCGATGGAGGAGGGATACGGTTTTAATAGGAAAAGGCATGGTCTTGGAATTGAACAGCAAGGCCAAGCCTTTGTGGAGTTAAGGAGGACAACGTGTATCCTTTTTCCCCCCTTCCATTTTAAGCAGGAAGGATATGGTTTTAACTGCACGGCCCCCTTTTATTTTAATTTAAATCTGTTTCAGAACCGTATCCTTTAATTAAAATACTCCATGGTCCTGAACTCCTTTCTGAACCCAACAACTGTCCTTCCTAGGATTAAACCACTATTCTAAACCCACTGGAACAGGTCATGAAGTTCAATTCAATCATCTGTAGTTGACATAAATTTAAAATGATATAAATTTAATTTCAATCCATTTAAATTCTTGGATAATAATTTAATATTATTATTCTAATTCAAACAGAATTCTGAACTGTATTTAATTCAGTTTTAAATCTCGAACTGAATTATATTTTCGCATTACGATGATTTAATATATTCGATATTAAATCGAAATTGATTATTAAACTAATAACTTAATATAAAATTCCATTTATTTTATCCACCCAATATTTAAATCCGTATTAAATATTTTAAAATTAACCCCATAAGAATCCGGGTCATTACAATCTTCCCCACTTAAAATAATTTCGTCCTCGAAATTGCTAAGGTAGAAAAAGTGCTACAAACCCATTTATCTTTTCAAAAACACACTTATGTTGATACTCAACATTTCAAACTTCATTACGTAACTCTCTTTCGAATAAATCCCTATTCGATAACTCCTCCCTTCGAATAACTATATTCGATAATCTCTCTTTCGAATAACTAGATTCGAAAACCTTTCTTCGAATAAACTATATTCGATTTACTCTATTCAATTTACTCTTATCAATTAACTCTATTGGATTTAACTCTTATCGATTAATCCTATTTGATTAGCTCTTTTCACTTAACTCCTTCCGAATAAGCTATATTCGATAACTCTTTAACTATATTCGAATAAACTATATTCGATTAACTCCTTCAATTTTATTTTAATAACTAATATTTGATAACTCCTTTTAACTTTATTCGAATAACTAATATCTGATTTAACTCCATTCGCTTGACTCTAGATCGCAGCGATCACAATGGTTACGCCTGATTCACTCAGGAAACATCCGACCACCCTAGGCTATCTGCAGCCCTGCGAATTATGCTAGCAGTCGTACGAAATGGCAACTTATCCTAAATAACTATGTTTGACTAACTCTATCTCAATAACTATATTCGATCAAATTTAATTGAATAACTAACATTCAATTAAATCCTAATTCGATTAACTATGTTCAATTTACTCTATCTGGTTAATTCTTAATTTGAATAACAAATATTCGATAAATTCTAATTGAATAACTAATATTAAATTAACTCTATGGATTAACCCTAACTGATTAACTCTAACTGATTAATTCTTACTCTAATCGATTTATTCTAACTTTAATCGATTTCTCCTATTTGAATAACTCCTATTGGATAACGTTTATTCATTTATAAAGATTTACTTTTAGTAACGGTTCTTCACTTTATAAATGTTCTCTTTAATAACGTTATTTCACTTATACAAGTGTTGTGTACCCCTTCTCTTTAACAACGCTACTTTAACATTACTTCACTTATAAATGTTCTCTTTAAGGACGAAGCTTCGTTTTGGTAGTAGGTTACTAATGGAGAGAGTGCTATGGATACGTAGGTAGATTTTAAGGGTAGGTTTGAGTTGAAATTCCTTTCTCAAGCTGAGGAGAGTATGTACATGGAGAGGTTCTTGACATTGAAGCAGAGAAACTTGACCATGAAGGAGTATGTGACCGAATTTAATAAGTTGACGAGATTTGGGCTAGAGTTGGTGAATACGCCGCAAAAGAAGGCCTTGAGGTTTGCAAAGGGCCTAAATGAATCGCTTCATAGTTTGGCTATGTCCCACATTCCAATGGGGGCTACGTATGGAAAGCTTGTTGATATGGCATACATGCATGAAGAAGAGAAGGGTGTAAGTACTTTCAGGCCGCAAGATAAGAAGGAGGATTCAAAGAAAGCCCAACAACAAAAGAAAGGTGGTAAAGAAAAGAGGATGTCTCACAACTGTGGGAAACCCAGCCATTTGAAGAAAGACTATAGGAAGAAGAAGAAGTTCGCTTGTTATCATTGTAGTGATGCGGGTCATGCTGTGAAGGACTGTCCTAAGAAGCAAGGGCAGAGGGCAAGTTCTACTTTGGGAGGGCAGGTTCACACTCTCATGGCTCCGGGATAGGAAGTAGGTAGAAAAATTTCTATCGAAAGTTTGATTTTCTTGTTTGATCATCCTGTCCGTACTTTATTCGATTATGGTGCATCACTTTCGTTTATCTCTACATCATTAGTTGAAACACTACACTTAAATACTAGTCTCGTTGTAGATCCCATTGTAGTCTCAAATCCTATTGGTGGGTCGGCTCATTTATCCATGGTTTGTAGGGATTTGAGATTGTCTATCTTAGGCGTTGGTTTTGAATGTAAAGCTTTTGTGCTTGGTTTCATGGGCTATGGGTTGATTCTAGGGATGGATTGGCTAGCCAGATATGTTGCCATCCTAGATTGTGAACGAAGGGTAGTAAAATTGTTGACTCATAGTGGAAAGACCCTTGATATTTCTTGTGACCCTAGAGGATCGGTGATGCTTAGTTATCTTGAGTCACTTGACGCAACCAATGATGATTTACATTCTATTCGTATAGTCCGTGAATATTTTGAAATCTTCAATGAGGTGAGGGGTCTACCCCAAAATGTGAGATAGACTTTCGTATTTATCTTATAGACAATGCAAAATCAGTATCTCTGCCAGTACGCCACATGGCTCCTCGTGAGACGAGGGAGCTCAATATGCAAGTAGGGGAGCTTCTTGAGAAGGGATTCATAAGACGTAGTATATCAGAGTGGGGTGCTCCAGTAGTATTTGCCACAATGGCGGATGGGTCCCTTAGACTTTGTGTGGACTATAGATAACTTAATAAGCTTACTAAGGAGAATAGGCACCCACTGCCGAGGATTGACGATCTCTTCGATCAGTTAGTTGGCACCTCAATGTTTTCGCAGTTGGACTTAGCCACTGGTTTCCATCAGTTGAGAGTGGCTGAGGATAGCATAGACAAAACTGCCTTTAGGACTCCGGACGATTTCTATGAGTGGCTTGTGATGCCCTTCGGTTTTACAAACTCCCCCGCATACTTTGTTGATTAGATGAGTAGGGTGTTTAGGGAGTACCTTAATAAATTCGTGGTGGTCTTTGTGGATGACATCTTGATCTTTTCTAAGAGCGAGGAAGAGCATGCCCTACATCTTAGGGAAGTGTTAGAGACCCTTCGAGCGCATAACCTTAAAGAAAAATTTTCTAAATGTCACTTTTGGAGGAAGGAAGTGCGATCTTAGGGCACGTGGTTTCCAAAGAAGGGATAGCTGTGGATCCCGCGAAGGTGGTGGCCATCCAAGACTAGAAGGTCCTTAAAAATGCTACCGAGGTGAGGAGTTTCTTGGGGTTGGCAGGCTACGATAGGAAGTTTATCAAGGACTTCGCAAAGATATCAGTCCCATTGACACGCTTGACGAAGAAGAACCTAGTTTTCATGTGGGACGTAGATTGTGATGATGCGTTCCAACGTTTAAAGACAGCTTTGACCACAGCCCCAGTCTTAGTGTTGCCAGATGGGAGTAAGCCATTTACCGTTTATACCGATGCTAGTGGGACAGGACTAGGCGCGGTCTTAATGCAAGAGGGGAGGGTAATAGCCTATGGAGGAAGGTAGTTGAGAGTGCATGAGAAAAATTACCTTACACATGACCTATAGTTGGCCGCTATTGTTTTCGCTCTTAAGTCTTGGCGCCATTATCTTCTTGGCGAGAAATTCGAATTGTTTATAGACCACTAATCGCTAAAATACTTGTTCTCTCAGAAGGACTTGAACTTAAGGCAGCAAAGGTGGATGGAATTCTTAGCGTCCTACGATTTCGAGATAGCATATACCGCTGGCAAGGGTAACATGGTGGCAGATGCCTTAAGTAGGAAAAGGTTGTCCTTGAGTCCGTTGTTTGTTGAGCGACAAAGCTTAGAGTTCATCTCTACGTTTGACTTTAGACCTTCCATTGAGTTTGTATCCGGTTTGCTAGCATCCTTAGAGGCCAGACCTACAATTTTGGTATGGATTGGTGAGGCACAGCGAGATGACCCACAGTTGGTTGAGTTAGTAGAGAAGCTCATAAGGGGGGAGTCATCGAGCCATCTCAGTAGGTATACCCTAGATGATAAGGGTTGGTTATGTAGGGACGGTAGATTATGTGTACCACGAGACGAGAACTTGAGGAAGACCATTCTTGATGATGCACATTGTTCGAAGATGACCATTCATCCCGGCGGGGACAAGATGTACATGGACATAGGACGAGTTCACTTTTGGGCCAGTATAAAGAAGGATGTGGCCGAGTTTGTTGCTAGATGCTTGGTGTGCCAACAAGTAAAAGCAGAGCAAAAGAAGCCCGGTGGGTTGCTTCACCCATTGGAGGTCCCACATTGGAAGTGGGAGAGTGTCTCGATGGACTTTGTTGATTGGTTACCGAGATCGAGGAAGGGTAATACGGGGATTTGGTTCGTGGTAGACAGACTTATTAAGAGCGCCCATTTCATTCCCGTGAAGAGTAAGAGGACTACTCCATGGCTAGCCTCCGTATACATTCGAGAGATAGTTCATTTTCATGGTGTTCCTTCTAGCATAGTGAGCGATCGCGATCCTATTTTTACTAGCGAGTTTTGGAAGAGCTTGCAAGAGGCGGTAGGGACTCAGTTATGTTTGAGCACCGCATATCATCCTCAGACGGACGGCCAGACCGAGAGGGTGAATCATATTCTAGAGGACCTTTTGGGCCTATCTTCGGAGGTACATGGGAGGAGCATCTTCCTTTGGTGGAGTTCGCGTATAATAATAGTTTCCAGTCTAGCATTGGCATGGCACCTTTCGAGGCTCTTTATGGAAGGCCTTGTCGTTCACCTACATGTTGGTGGGAATCTACATATAAGATCTTACTTAGGCCTGATATGATTAGAGAGACTTCGGAAAAAGATTGATTTGATTCAAAGGAGGATGAAGACGACGCAAGATAGGCAAAAATCATATGTGGACAAGAGGAGGACAGATCTTGAATTTGATATTGGGGACATGGTCTTTATCAAGGTGTCTCCATTACGGAATGTTGTTTGCTTTGGGTCCGTTAGGAAGTTAGCATCAAGGTTCGTAGGGCCATTTCCTATTAAGGAGAGGATTGGACAGATGGCATATAAAGTAGAGTTGCCCTAAAGACTTAGTGGTGTACACGACGTGTTCCATGTTTCGCATTTGAGGAAGGGCTTGCATGAGACCGCATAAGTGGTAGAGCCGCGCTTGCTTAGAGAGGTGGAGATATAGTGTGATGCGATGATTCGACGAGCTCCTACATGCATTCTTGGGTCGGAGATTAAGAAGTTGAGGAATCGAGAGGTCAAGCTAGTCAAAGTGCAATGGGGAGATGATGAGAGCGACGCTACTTGGGAGACGGAAGAGAAGATGCGTTCGTTGTACCCTTTTCTTTTCGAGGGTACGTCTTTTAATTTCTCCTTTATCTCTTAGCTTGTACTTATCCTATCTTTAGTATATCCTCTCGTTTAAGTCTTTAACCTTTAGATAGTGTAGTCCTATGGTTGAAACATGTGTTTGAGACATGTTATGATTGATGGATGCATGTGGATGCAAGTGTTTGCTAGTGGTTGCTCGTGGATACATATACACACACTTTAGGCACTAGATCGGCTCAGTCACTTTCATATTGCATATTGCATATAAATGGATGTATTTAGTTAAATGGATGTATATTAAATGAACGTATCATATGGATGTTGCATTTGAATGAATGGTTGTACACACATGTAGTAATGACATGTATAGGGTTCTTTGCATACATGGTGGATACACGGCACTATCATTATTTGCATTAAGGAGGCCGACTGAATCATTGGACCGCCTGATCTTTGCATTAGATAAGGAACATATACACACTTTTGCATATGTTCTGTAACGAACTGGGATTTTCGACCCAGAAAATCAACATAAAACACATGTTAATCATTCAGGTATCGAACATTTCAGATCATTAATAGAAAGAAGTTAGAGGGTGAGAATAGATAAGATAGAAAATTAGAATAGAAGAAGAAGAACACAATCAGTGTAAACACGAATCTCACAGCGGAACGAATAAAATATAATATATAACATAACTTTGCAATAAAACAGTATGTATATACAATGTTTATTAGAAAAACACTTACACACAGCGGAAATAACAATAGCTATATAATCTTGAAACCTCCTGCTTCAAGCTCCTCCAAGTATATCTGTATAGGACTGAACTACTTGACTGCCTGTACAAATTTGGGCACCCAAGAGTTTAGGGAAAACAAAACAAAATAAACTCTGGGTCGGTCATGGGACTGATATGAGTAAACTCAAATCATCGGTTTAAATTTTCAAAACCCTTTTCAAAGAAAAGATAATCGTAAGACCAATCCACACATAAACACGGACGGTTTTTACCTTACGATAACCCAAAACAGTTTGGAAACCAATACATTTCTGATATTATAACAATGTCAAATCAAAAGTAATTAGCAATCTAGCAGAACGCTTGCATCTCACGTTCCACATTTATAGTATACAAACAAAATCGCGGGTGCTTATTAGAGATTGGATTCCAACTATGACAAGGTTTGGGACCACCTACCGATAGTGTATCTCTAGAGACTTTACACTGGGTTCAACAAGAACGTCTTGCAACCCGGCCCACACATGACCGACCACTCATTTCGCTTGAGTGTATCGAATGTATATCACCAACGGTTGGGAGCTACCCACCGTTTCCCGAAAAGGGACAGCATCGATAATAGATAAAGAATGAATTAGATTTTCTCTAGATAGGTGATATACACCCTAATGGGAGCGACCCACTTAGCCATGTTGCCTGCCCGATTTCTGTCATTTCCCGGTTGATGAGGCTTGAGATCATACATTCATTTACTTTGAATGCCACATCGTCATACCCGTCAAATCACAAATTGATTTCTCCAAAAATACCACGGGTATAAAGCTAAGAGAAACGAATTTCTCCGCCACCAAACGTAAGTACATTTGAAGAGATCAACTTATGCGATCTGTTAGATATACTATGTCAGACATTCGTCCATTCACGTTTGTCCTGGGACTGGACAAACCGAAGGCACTATTCTGTAAACAGGATAGCCCTTGCATAACTCCGTCTTCAATATTTGATCGCAACGCTAACGTCTATACAGAGTGGATTGTCAAATAATATATCTGATCCCGGTCTCTCCGTATTGATGACGGAAAAATGGTCAAAAACTTCGATAGTCGGTGATTAAACTACCAAAGAAAAATAGGTGTGCAACCAACGATATTATTTCCAGATGGAAATTCTATCGATCAATCATCAATCCACATTTATCTCTTTCGGTAAAGTTATCCTTAATTTATCCATTAATTTATTCATTTACTCTTTTCTATATTCTCAACAATCCTTATTTTCTAGATTAGGAAATATACGTCATCAATTATTGGAAAACATTCCATCTCTGTTTCACGTATCACTGTCATTCCAGTATTCTTTCTCATCAACATTTCATTTTCTATGATTAGAAAATATCTCTGATTATATTTGGAAAATGTTTCCAAAAATTATTCATTTGATTTAAACAGATGTTTAAATAAAACATCACTAAGCCAATTTAAACCCATAACATTTATTGACTAAATTTACCTAATCAACCTTCGCTATCGAACTTTAACCATTTCTTAGTTAAAAACGAAGTCAATCAAGTTGGGGTATAATTACCTCTCAGACCTTAACTGAACAACATTTCTAACCTCAAAATAGACAAAGTTCACCTTTCACATCTTTAACACTTCCTTAAGTACTCGGATTTTATTTAGGAATCCCCTTCTTTATTTTAAAACATTGATTTAACTATAGCGTTATAATCCCTTCTTCTTGAATATCCAACTACAAAATGTAACTTTTATCCTTAATTTAACTTAATAACTAAACCACTAATTTATGAATAAATAATTAAATCTTGATTAAACCGGAAAGTAAATATTACTTTACCGAATTCGATATAATCGAATTCAATGTATAGTTCTCCTTTTCGAATACTCTCTATTCGATAACTCCTTTTCGAATACTATATTTGATAACCCTTTCTTCGAATAACTATATTCGATCACCTCTCTTCGAATGATTTACATTCGATTAATCTCCTTTCGAATAAACTATATTTGATTCATTCCTTTAACTCTATTCGAATAAACTATTTTGAATAACTCCTTTGGATTAACTCATTTTGAATAACCTACTTTATTAACTTAACTTATTTAACTCAACTTATTTAACTCCTATCTAATAACTAATAATCGATTAATTTATATTCGAATAACTATGTCTGTTTTATTTTTATTTCGAAAGGCTAATATTCAATTTAACACCATTCGCTTGGCTCTAGATCGCAACGATCACAATGGTTACGCCTGATTCCCTCAGGAAACATCCGACCGCCGTAAGCTATCTGCAGCCCTGCGAATTACGCTAGCAGTCGTACGAAATGGCAACACATCCTAAATAACTATGTTTGACTAATTCTATCTCAAATAACTATATTCGATCAACTCTAATTGAATAACTAATATTCATAAATTTCTAATTCGATTAACTCTATCTAATTAACCCTAACCGATTAACTCCTTTGATTCACTCTACGTTTATTCAGTTTAAATATCGATGTTGAAATCGATTCTTACTTCGCTATATAAGTCCTGACTTATATATTCTATTTATCCAATGATAAACATTTCATTTGATTTATAAAATTTTATTTATAAATTCATCTTCTCAATCTATCGGTCAGAATAGATTCTATTTAAAATCTTTGCTTTAATCCCATATCACATTATACCCGTGTGCGAAGCACGGGTCTAAACCTTTCAAATGTAAAATTCTCCTTTTTATACAATTCTAGTCACTTTTTCAAGTATTTCCTTTTATAATCTATTTATTTACCAATAAACCCCTTTTTAATAATTCTATTTATTTTATATAATATTTTCTTTTATATAAAATTTATTGATTTTATAAGTAATCCCTTTAATAATCTATCTATTTCCTTTCTATTTATTTTACAAATATTTCCTCTTTCTATTCTATCTATTTTTCAAATAAATATCCCTTTCAATTCTATTGATTTATAATTAATCCCTTTGATAATCTATCTATTTGATTAACAAATAGGTATTCCTTTTTACTCTATTTATTTACTAAATAATTAGCTTTGTTTTTTTATAAATTCTTTTGATTTTAGAAACATTTCTTTTTCAATATAACATTGAAAATTTCCTTTTTATCATTCCAGTATTCCTTATGGTATTTAACGTACCATATAACAATGATCAGTATCATTCAACCATACAAAATCAACAACAAATTTCATATCACATCATATAACACAATATATGAATATATTAAAATAAATGTTGAGGAACCCAGTTGGGTCCCTCCAACCTGTTTCCCCACATCCTCAGATGTTAATCACATGAATAACATGAATATGAAATATACTGATAAACAGAATTAATATTCGATTAACGATTTATATATATATCGTTATCTATATTTCAACCAATTAACTAGCAGTTCAACCAAACAGCCAACACACAGCAAATCAACCAATATTTATCAATTCCAAAAATACTTTATAAAAATATAAATTGATCAGAGTTAGTGAGATTTACTTACCTTGGACGGTTATCGTTAAATAACGATAATTGGTCATTGATTTGATTCAGACGTTTAATTTTACCATAAATCCAAACGAGCCCCAATTTACTCCCGGTCAGTTCCATGGTGTAGCCACCGTCCCTACGATCCCAAGGATCTTGTTTTGCTGAAAACCGATATCGTATGATAAAGTTATTCAATTTCAAAGTATATATATATATATATTAAAATTAATTCCAACCGGGCTCACCGTTCTTTTGGCCCAACACCCAACACCATCCACCCGAAATACACAGTAATCTTCCTCCTCCAGAACCCAAATACACGCACGGTAGTTTCTCATGGCCATCACCGCCCTTTTCTTCCACCAGAACTCCCTCCTTACATCACCGATCAACCCACTGAGCTCACCACAATCCTTCTCTCCGCAAGCTCTCCACAATCATCACTAATAGATACAACTCGCACCCCCCTTTAAACCCGTCGAACAGCCTGACACGCCTCCCCTTTACAACAGTGCGTCACTTTTTTCTTACCGAACCACCCAAAATCTTCCCAATCAATGTCAAATCTCCTCGTGAGCACTAAAGCATACCCCAAAATAAGAATAACAGCTTATACTCGACAAGTTCATCAACCCTAATACAAACGACGAATGACTGTACAAAATTCCACCAAACAAAACCCTTATCGATCCCAATGAAATGGATATGGAATTGAAGAGAAACTCCATACGAATCCGAGTATATTGGTCTTCGAATTTAAAGATTTTGATTTGATTTTATATCAATTTTCAAAGACAATGTTTTTCTCATGAATTGATTTACTAGAAGCAAAACATGACGGCTCACATTTTGACCAGCATTGAGGAGTTGACAAAAATTTAGGGTTAGTAAAGGGCTATTTATAGAGGGAAAATATTGTTTTTATATTCATTATTTTATTTCTTTTTATTTGAACGATGTTTGTATACGCTGTTTAAAAATCGTTGTGATCGCATACAATATCTAAAAATTATGAAAATGAACATGCTGCTACAGTTCGTCATTACTGTCCCAACAAAACTGGTTTCGTCGAATTCCGACTCCGTTTGCTCACACAGCGTATTTTTAACCATCAAAATACTGACTGTTTCTCACATTAAAAATCGGTACGGCCACATACTGACTTCAAAAATCACGAAAACTGAACTCTAACAATTAGTTAATATTGCGAATCCAACAAGATTAGTTTTGTCGAATTCTGAGGTCGTTTGAAAAACTAGCTATTTTTAAAGCTCTAAATAACCCTTTAAAATATATAAATATATTTAAAAACATTTAAATTTAATATTTAAAAATAATTATTATCGTATATATTCACAATAGAATATCATACAGCTCCAATGGGATTTATAACTCGATATTTCAAATCCAGTGTTATGTCGATATTCGATTTATATTTAGAAATCCATTTTAAAATATAAATAAATCGATATAAATTATAAAGGAATTCCATAGCGACTTTTCTAAAATTTGAATTGGGCATAACTAAAAATTTACACGACGAAATCTCGATTTTTCTCTTGCACTAGAAAAATATACTTCACCAGCTCCTAGCATTTCTTGTTTTACAGAAATCTGGCTTAAAACGAATCATGTACATTCAGTTGAAGTTCAAATCGCCAAATAGCGAATTGCAGCGCCATTTCGAGCTCGATTATAATTATATTATAATTATACGTTCAACTATCATTCGAATAATATATTCGTTATTCTAATTCAATTCTAAACTGAATTAAATATCATAGTTGATACAATTCACATCATTTTGTGAATTCTACCATTTCTGACTATTTCAAAAATTAAATATATTATTATATCATTATTTTAATTAAATATTCAATATAATTAAATCCTGGTCATTTTAAATAACCAAACCATTATTTAAATAATTAAATAAATTATTTGTAACACCCCGTATTTTGGGTTAATACTAAAATTCACTAATTACAGAATAAATAATCTCAGATGTGAGAATTGGGGGAAACGGGCTACGTCGTTGCGTTCGTCTCGGAAAAATACGCGAAATAGAGTCCGAGTTTTCGAAAATCGGAGTCCGTATGACCAAGATATGGCCTCGCGAAGTTTCACGAAAATTCCCAAATTAAAGTATACTTAATTAAGTGAAATGGGTTGTGTAGATATATATATATATATATATATATTGATATATATATATATATATATAATTGAAAATTTAATAAATAAATATGCAAAAATGCTCAAAACAGCGAATTGGGAGAGGGGAATAACCGAACCGGCCGATTTTTGAAGTCGACCCGAGCCCGCTGGGTCGACTAGGGGTTAATCCAGGGTGTTTGGCTGTCAACCCGTGGGCCGATTCGCTCAAGTGCAGATTTTGCATTTGAATGGTTCTCATGGTCCATCTTTAATCTAAAGGCCCTAGATGGTTCCTACACTTGACTTCTTCCCCAAGACATGCTTTGATGGCTTGGATTGAATCTAGGGTTAATCCTATGGCCTAAAACACTTGCCTAATCTATAAATAAGACCCTAACCCTACCCTAATTCATTCATAATTAAACCTAGTAACTAAACTATGGAAAAATGAAACTTGGTCATGGCCTCCACAAATCAATGAAGAGGAAAGCAAGCTCTAATCAATCTCTAATCCATTCTAAGTATCTTAATCTTCTTCATTAGCTTGCTAATTGTGTTTTGGTGAGTTTCTATGGCTTTAATAATCAATTGTTAAATTGATTATGGTAGGATGTGATAAGAAATGGTTATGTTTGTGGATAAGTGAGTTATATGCAAGTTGTATGATATGTGAATTGCAAGTTTTATGCCATATGCAAGTTTATTTCCATGTTTTATGATGTAAAATATTGTGTTGAACATTTATGCATATGTAACATGTTATGCAAACTATATGTGAGAATATATGCAAGTATATGTAATATGATATGCAAGTTATGCATGTGATTTTATGCATGCTAAGTGTTTGGGTTTATGCGAGTTAAGTGGTATGTGTATGCATAATAAGAAATTGGTTATATGCATGCTAAGTATATGATATTATGCAAGTTTAGTATGTGATTCTATGCATGCTAAGTATATGATATTATGCAAGTTACATGTTTGTTAATATGCAAGTTACATGTATGTTAATATGCAAGATATGCTATGCAAGTTACATGTTTGTTAATATGCAAGTTACATGTATGTTAATATGCAAGATATGCTATGCAAGTTACATGTTTGTTAATATGCAAGTTACATGTATGTTAATATGCAAGATATGCTATGCAAGTTACATGTTTGTTAATATGCAAGTTACATGTATGTTAATATGCAAGATATGCTATGCAAGTTACATGTTTGTTAATATGCAAGTTACATGTATGTTAATATACAAGATATGCTATGCAAGTTACATGTTGGTTGATATGCAAGTATGTGAATGTTATGCAAGTTGTGAGAATGCTTATATGCAAGTCCAACATGTTATGCAAGTTATGTGTGTTTATGCAAGTTCAACATGTTATGCAAGATATGTGTATGAAAATATGCAAGTTTGGGTTAAATGTAGTTGGGTTAATAAATGCTCATATATGCAAGTTGACATCCTCTTAACCCATGACAAAGTTAGTTAAAACCCATGATATTTGTGATGGATCTTCCCTTTTTATTATGTCGTGAAATGAGAACGATTTGCGTGGGGAACGATGGGGTTAATAAATATGTTAATTAAAGTATGGTTGGGTATGATTAAGCATACCATAAAAATAGATTAACATAAGTGGGAATTTACCTATTGAGTTAGGTCTACCCCATGGGAATTTACCTATTGAGTTAGGTCTACCCATGTTATGAAAAACTTGATATTAATTAGGGATAATTAATATAAATTATGAGGGTGATTAATTAGGTGTAATTAATCGACTAAGACACGAGGTTGGACTCAGTTGTAGCGTAAAACTGCCCGGACCCAACCGGCTTAACCAGTTGCTACAAATGTTAGCCCAATGTGAGAGGTCTTAGGCACAAACTAAATACGTGATTAATGTAAAGACACGAGGTTAGACTTGATTATGACATAAGGCTGCCCGGACCCAACCGGCTTAACCAGCGGTCATAAAAGATAGTCTAATGTGAGAGGTCTTTATGAGGATCACGGTCTTAATTAATTAAGAAACACTTAACCAAATTAGCATGTAGTGGGACATGGGGGTTAAGTGGGTACCTTGGGTGGCACGTAGTAACTAGTGTGGGTGCCTTGGGTGGCATGAGAAAACTAGTGGGTTGCCTTGGGTAGCAATAGAAAATACGATTAGAATACTTAACCAAAGTGGAACATGGAATTAAACATGATTAAAGGGTTAAGTAAGTGCCTCGGGTGGCATGTGGAAATCTAGTGGGTGCCTTGAAAGGTAATTAAAATATGATTAATGACTTAACCAAAGTATTTATAACATGTAAGTAGACATGGTTAAAGGGGTTAAGTGGGATACACTAGATAAAATTAACAAGCTTAAGTGGTAGCTTGTGGGGGCCCATCTCAACCAATATCCCAAACGTATCTTTGTGGGCTCGACCCAAGTCGAGTGACGGGACACGCATATTGGGCTTGACTATAAGAGGCCAAAAACGGGTTAGCGGTGGCAACGTGGGACCAACGGGTTTCATATGCGTGTATGGACCCGGGCTGGTTAGTAAATCGTTGTAACATCGTGTAGATATAAAGCCGTGCACCGTTGATATTATCAGGTTGCCACTTTGGGGAAATGATACACCCCATTGTGGGACCAGCACGGGTATCTACGTTAGGGAGCCGATCGCTTGGGAGTAGTGGGTACACCTAGTAATGATAGGGGCAGACGGCACCTATGTAGGGGTACTAGAAACTACTGGGTAAAAATTACTAAGTACATTTAGTGGGATCAACCTTTAAGTAGGAATTAATCTTAGGTAGGTAAAACTGGTGTGGTGCAGTGTAGGAATTACCCATAAGGTGAATAAGTCTAGGGTGGGGTAAGAATTACCTTTGGGTGGATAAATGCGTCTTTTCGATTATCGTAGTACATCCGGTGTTTAGTTGGCTACTTAGTGTAGTCATTATCCCCAGAGGTACCGTGCCTTGTTTATGTCATACCCTAATTACTTTAATGGTTGTATTGTTAGGGTTATAGGACTCACTCAGACTTATGTCTGACCCCGTTGTTTTTATCTTTTTCCCAACCCTCAGGTTATCAGAGTGGGCCTAGCACTAGTGGGCTTGGATCAGATCGCTATATCTACCTTTTGGGCTTGGATCGTAGAAGTAAAGCTCGGTTTATCTTTTCGGTTATGGCTATTGTCTATATAGTGGGATTATGTACTTCTATTTTATCAGGATGGATATTATGTACTTGACTCTGGTTTATGGTTTTGTGATGTAACCAAACATGTATTCCCTTCCGTTGCAATTAAATGATGATTTTAATTTTCAAGTATTACTTATATCTGTCTTGCTGTAATTTTACTGTTCTATATTCACTTAAAATACTTCACCGAAACTAAGGCATTCCCCTGGTATGAGTGACCTTAGCGGACGTGGGGTGTTACACGTGGTATCAGAGCTTAAGGTTACCAGAACAGATAAAATTTTAGAAAAACTATTTTTCTAAGGAAAATTTTTGAAGGAGTATTTTCAAAAACATGTCTTTTAAGAGAAAAGTTTTTGAGAGAAAAGCATAATCCCCGATAGCCATATCTTTAGCTTTCGAATTCTCCGTTTGAATCTCTTTCTCTCTCGATTTGAGTTTCCCCTCCGTGTGTAGATGATCTTTCTAAGATAGATAAGAATGGAAAACCGCCTCAAGGGACTTAGACGTAAATCAGATTAGAAGTTGGTTCAAGAAGGAGGAGGGCTTGTAGGTACTTATTGGATGGACGATGGGAGGAAGGCTCTAATAGTTGTTTGGTTAATGAAAGATGAAACCTCATTGGTAGAAGGTTACGAGTGGAGAATAGGGAAGAAGAAGGCAAGTGGTTATCCTTTTGAGAGGGATAGGACACCTTATTAGGATTAT
Source organism: Allium sativum (assembly GCA_030737875.1). Lineage (NCBI taxonomy): Eukaryota > Viridiplantae > Streptophyta > Magnoliopsida > Asparagales > Amaryllidaceae > Allium > Allium sativum. The sequence goes on along the minus strand of JASFAX010000540.1, from coordinate 12,791 downwards.
TCAAAGAAGCAAGGGCAAGGTATGGAATCTTCTGGAGGGTAGTTGTATTCCCTCACGACTAGGGTACCAGGTGGGGATAGGACCGTCTAGGTTGGAATTTGGATTACTTTATCATCCAATTCGAACTTTATTTGATTTTGATGCATTGAATTCGTTTATCCCATCATTACTAGTAGAGTCACTGCACTGAGACACCAGTTGGTAGATGATCCCTTAGTTGTTTCAAACCCAATTGGGCTCCATGATGTGGTTGGGTTTGAAAGTTTCTATACTTAGCGTTGGGTTTAGATGTGATGCTTGTTGGGCTTCACAGACTATGGGTTAGTTTTGGGGCATGGACTGGTTATCCAGTAGGGGTGCCGTTCTTGATTTTGAAGGGAGAGTTGTTAGGCTTATGACCCGCTTGGGTAACACTCTCGAGATCTCTGGTAATCCCATAGAATCTGTTATGCTAAGGTATCTAGAATCGCGTGACACGTTGGTCTAGAGTTTGCGATCTGTTAGAGCGGTCCGGGAATACCCGGATGTGTGTGGGGAGGTGAAGGGCTTACCTCCGAAGCGGGAGATTGACTTCCGAATATATCTGGTGGACAATGCCAAACCAGTGACTTGGCCAGTGTGCCACAAGGCTCCTCGTGAGAGGAGAGAACTCCATAAGTAAGTAGGCGATTGCTTGAGAAGGGGTTCATAAGAAGAAGTATGTCGGAGTGGGGCGCTCCAGTAGTTTTTGCCATGAAGACAGATGGGTCCCTCAGACTTTGTGTAGGCTAAAGAGAACTAAATAAACTCACAAAGAAGAATAGACACCCATTGCCGAAGATTGATGATCTCTTTGATCAGTTGATTGGCGCCCCAGTATTTTCGCAGTTGGACTAAGCCACATGGTTTCGTCAGTTGGGAGTGGCTGACGATAGTATAGAGAGGATTGCCTTTAGGACTCCGGATGGTTTTATGAGTGGCTGGTGATGCTATTTGGTTTGATGAACGCCCCCGCATACTTTGTTGATTGGAAGAGAAGGGTGTTCAGGGAGTACCTAAATAAGTTTGTGATGGCCTTTGTAAATGACATCTTGGTCTTCTCTAAGGAGCGAAATAAGTTTTCATATGTGCTCAATAGGGTGAGCAAAGCCAGTTATTGGATAAACGGTGGTTTTAGAGCGAGACTGGCGAGGACATCCAAAGTTGGTCAAAGGCTTAATTGTTTAGCCATTATTATTATTATTTGTAGTATCATCTCACGTAGGTTGCCTGAACTCGAAGGAGATATCCCTTGGGTGTTTGTCTGATATTGGTTTCGGCCTTTGGGGCATGCATTTGGGGGATGTCGAATTCGACTAGGGTGGTCTGCGTGAGAGATGGACAGTTGTGACGATTTTGGATAGGATTCTTAGCATCTTATGAGTTGAGATAGCGCATACCCCTAACAAGGGAAGCATGGTAGCAGACGCCTTAAGAAGAAAAAGGTTGTCCTTGAGTTCATTGATTCGTTAAACGACGGAGCTTAGGGCTTATTTCTATATTTGACTTTAGACCTTCCGTTGACTTTATATCCGGTTTGCTAGCCTCCTAGGAGGTTAGGCCTACTCTTTTGGGGCGTATTGACGGAGCACAGCGAGACGACCCACAATTGGTTGAGTTAGTAAAGAAGCTCATAAGGAGGGGAGTCGTCCAGCCATTTGAGTAGGTACACCCTAGATGGTAAGGGGTGGTTGCGTAGAGACGGTAGACTTTGAGTACCGCAAGACGAGAGTTTGAGGAAGGTTATACTTGATGATATACATCGGTCGAAGATAACCATTCATCCCGGTAGGGACAAGAGGTACCAAGACATAAAGCGAGTTTTCTTTTTGGCCAATATGAAGAAAGACGCGGCCAAGTATGTCGCTAGATGCTTGGTATGCTAACAAGTGAAAGTGGAACAGAAGAAACCCGGAGGGTTGCTTCATCCGTTAGAAGTTCCGTAATAGGAAGTGGGATAGCGTCTCATTGGATTACCGAAATCAAGGAAGGGTAATACGGGGATTGGGCTTATGGTAGATAGACTTACTAAGTGTGCCCATTTCATACCCGTGAAGAGCATGAGGACTATTACATGTCTAGCTTCGGTTTACCTTCGAGAGATTATTAGATTGCATGGTGTACCTTCCAGTATAGTGAGCGATCGAGATCCTATCTTCACTAGTGAGTTTTGGAAGAGCTTGCAAGAAGCGGTAGGGACTCAATTGTGTTTGAGCACCGCATATCATCCTCAGACGGACGGTCAGACCAAGAGGGTGAACCGTATCTTAGAATATCTTTTGAGGTTATGTATTTTGGATTTTGGAGGTACATGGGAAGAGCATCTTCCATTGGTGGAGTTCGCATATAATAGCAGCTTTCAGTCCAGTATTGGTATGGCTCCTTTCGAAGCTCTTTATGGAAGGCCTTGATGATCACCTACATGATTGTGGGAATCTACGGATAAGATCTTGGTTGGGCCGATGTGATTAGAGAGTCTTCAGAGAAGATTGACTTGATTCAAAGAAGGATGAAAGCGACGCAAGATAAACAGAAATCTTATGCGGACAAGAGGAGAACAGAGCTTGAGTTTGATATTAGGACATGTTTTTTTTTTTTATCAAGATATCTCCGTTGCGGAATATGGTTCACTTTGGATCTGTTAGGAAGTGAGTACCAAGGTTTGTAGGGCCATTTCCCATTTGAGGAAGTGCTTACATAAGACCGCTGAGGTGGTAGAGCCGAGTTTGCTTAAAGAAACAGAGTTAGAGTGCGATGAGACGATTCGACGAGCTCCTACTCGCATCATTGGGTCAGAGACTAGGAAGTTGAGGAACAGAGAAGTTCTGCCAGCTAGAGTGCAGTGGGGAGATGACGAAAGAAATGCTACTTGGGAGACGGAAGCGAAGATGCGTTCTTTGTATCCATTTCTTTTTGGAGAGTATGTCTTTTAACTTCTCCTTTATCGCTTGCCTAGTACTTATCTTATCTTTAGTATGTCCTCTCGATTAGTGCTGTTGACCTTTAGATAGGGAAAACCTATGGTTGAAACATGTGTTTGAGACATGTTATGGTTGATGGATGCAAGTGGATGCAAGTGTTTGCTAGTGGTTGCTCGTGGATGCATATATACACACTCTAGGCACTAGATCGGCTCAATCACTTCATATTGCATATTGCATAAAATTGTGTGTAGTTAGCTATATTTATGGATGTATAATGATTGTGTTATCATATGGATGATGCATTTTGGGTGAATGATTGTGCACTCATATAGATACGGTATGTGTCGATAGGGTTATCTCGCATACATATTGGATGCATGGCACTATCATGGTTTGCATATGTTCGTACATTAGATAGGGAACATATACACACACTTTTCGCATATGCTCATACATCATTAGAAATTGCTTAAGGACAATGGATGCTCGTGTTTGATGGTTTGAGTAGATGGTTGTTTGGATGGCAGGATATGCATTCTCCTTAGCTTAGAGATTTCGGGGACGAAATCCTTTAAGGAGGGGAGAATGTAACACCCCGTATTTTGGGTTAATACTAAAATTCACTAATTACAGAATAAATAATCTCAGATGTGAGAATTGGGGGAAACGGGCTACGTCGTTGCGTTCGTCTCGGAAAAATACGCGAAATAGAGTCCGAGTTTTCGAAAATCGGAGTCCGTATGACCAAGATATGGCCTCGCGAAGTTTCACGAAAATTCCCAAATTAAAGTATACTTAATTAAGTGAAATGGGTTGTGTAGATATATATATATATATATTGATATATATATATATATATATAATTGAAAATTTAATAAATAAATATGCAAAAATGCTCAAAACAGCGAATTGGGAGAGGGGAATAACCGAACCGGCCGATTTTTGAAGTCGACCCGAGCCCGCTGGGTCGACTAGGGGTTAATCCAGGGTGTTTGGCTGTCAACCCGTGGGCCGATTCGCTCAAGTGCAGATTTTGCATTTGAATGGTTCTCATGGTCCATCTTTAATCTAAAGGCCCTAGATGGTTCCTACACTTGACTTCTTCCCCAAGACATGCTTTGATGGCTTGGATTGAATCTAGGGTTAATCCTATGGCCTAAAACACTTGCCTAATCTATAAATAAGACCCTAACCCTACCCTAATTCATTCATAATTAAACCTAGTAACTAAACTATGGCAAAATGAAACTTGGTCATGGCCTCCACAAATCAATGAAGAGGAAAGCAAGCTCTAATCAATCTCTAATCCATTCTAAGTATCTTAATCTTCTTCATTAGCTTGCTAATTGTGTTTTGGTGAGTTTCTATGGCTTTAATAATCAATTGTTAAATTGATTATGGTAGGATGTGATAAGAAATGGTTATGTTTGTGGATAAGTGAGTTATATGCAAGTTGTATGATATGTGAATTGCAAGTTTTATGCCATATGCAAGTTTATTTCCATGTTTTATGATGTAAAATATTGTGTTGAACATTTATGCATATGTAACATGTTATGCAAACTATATGTGAGAATATATGCAAGTATATGTAATATGATATGCAAGTTATGCATGTGATTTTATGCATGCTAAGTGTTTGGGTTTATGCGAGTTAAGTGGTATGTGTATGCATAATAAGAAATTGGTTATATGCATGCTAAGTATATGATATTATGCAAGTTTAGTATGTGATTCTATGCATGCTAAGTATATGATATTATGCAAGTTACATGTTTGTTAATATGCAAGTTACATGTATGTTAATATGCAAGATATGCTATGCAAGTTACATGTTTGTTAATATGCAAGTTACATGTATGTTAATATGCAAGATATGCTATGCAAGTTACATGTTTGTTAATATGCAAGTTACATGTATGTTAATATGCAAGATATGCTATGCAAGTTACATGTTTGTTAATATGCAAGTTACATGTATGTTAATATGCAAGATATGCTATGCAAGTTACATGTTTGTTAATATGCAAGTTACATGTATGTTAATATACAAGATATGCTATGCAAGTTACATGTTGGTTGATATGCAAGTATGTGAATGTTATGCAAGTTGTGAGAATGCTTATATGCAAGTCCAACATGTTATGCAAGTTATGTGTGTTTATGCAAGTTCAACATGTTATGCAAGATATGTGTATGAAAATATGCAAGTTTGGGTTAAATGTAGTTGGGTTAATAAATGCTCATATATGCAAGTTGACATCCTCTTAACCCATGACAAAGTTAGTTAAAACCCATGATATTTGTGATGGATCTTCCCTTTTTATTATGTCGTGAAATGAGAACGATTTGCGTGGGGAACGATGGGGTTAATAAATATGTTAATTAAAGTATGGTTGGGTATGATTAAGCATACCATAAAAATAGATTAACATAAGTGGGAATTTACCTATTGAGTTAGGTCTACCCCATGGGAATTTACCTATTGAGTTAGGTCTACCCATGTTATGAAAAACTTGATATTAATTAGGGATAATTAATATAAATTATGAGGGTGATTAATTAGGTGTAATTAATCGACTAAGACACGAGGTTGGACTCAGTTGTAGCGTAAAACTGCCCGGACCCAACCGGCTTAACCAGTTGCTACAAATGTTAGCCCAATGTGAGAGGTCTTAGGCACAAACTAAATACGTGATTAATGTAAAGACACGAGGTTAGACTTGATTATGACATAAGGCTGCCCGGACCCAACCGGCTTAACCAGCGGTCATAAAAGATAGTCTAATGTGAGAGGTCTTTATGAGGATCACGGTCTTAATTAATTAAGAAACACTTAACCAAATTAGCATGTAGTGGGACATGGGGGTTAAGTGGGTACCTTGGGTGGCACGTAGTAACTAGTGTGGGTGCCTTGGGTGGCATGAGAAAACTAGTGGGTTGCCTTGGGTAGCAATAGAAAATACGATTAGAATACTTAACCAAAGTGGAACATGGAATTAAACATGATTAAAGGGTTAAGTAAGTGCCTCGGGTGGCATGTGGAAATCTAGTGGGTGCCTTGAAAGGTAATTAAAATATGATTAATGACTTAACCAAAGTATTTATAACATGTAAGTAGACATGGTTAAAGGGGTTAAGTGGGATACACTAGATAAAATTAACAAGCTTAAGTGGTAGCTTGTGGGGGCCCATCTCAACCAATATCCCAAACGTATCTTTGTGGGCTCGACCCAAGTCGAGTGACGGGACACGCATATTGGGCTTGACTATAAGAGGCCAAAAACGGGTTAGCGGTGGCAACGTGGGACCAACGGGTTTCATATGCGTGTATGGACCCGGGCTGGTTAGTAAATCGTTGTAACATCGTGTAGATATAAAGCCGTGCACCGTTGATATTATCAGGTTGCCACTTTGGGGAAATGATACACCCCATTGTGGGACCAGCACGGGTATCTACGTTAGGGAGCCGATCGCTTGGGAGTAGTGGGTACACCTAGTAATGATAGGGGCAGACGGCACCTATGTAGGGGTACTAGAAACTACTGGGTAAAAATTACTAAGTACATTTAGTGGGATCAACCTTTAAGTAGGAATTAATCTTAGGTAGGTAAAACTGGTGTGGTGCAGTGTAGGAATTACCCATAAGGTGAATAAGTCTAGGGTGGGGTAAGAATTACCTTTGGGTGGATAAATGCGTCTTTTCGATTATCGTAGTACATCCGGTGTTTAGTTGGCTACTTAGTGTAGTCATTATCCCCAGAGGTACCGTGCCTTGTTTATGTCATACCCTAATTACTTTAATGGTTGTATTGTTAGGGTTATAGGACTCACTCAGACTTATGTCTGACCCCGTTGTTTTTATCTTTTTCCCAACCCTCAGGTTATCAGAGTGGGCCTAGCACTAGTGGGCTTGGATCAGATCGCTATATCTACCTTTTGGGCTTGGATCGTAGAAGTAAAGCTCGGTTTATCTTTTCGGTTATGGCTATTGTCTATATAGTGGGATTATGTACTTCTATTTTATCAGGATGGATATTATGTACTTGACTCTGGTTTATGGTTTTGTGATGTAACCAAACATGTATTCCCTTCCGTTGCAATTAAATGATGATTTTAATTTTCAAGTATTACTTATATCTGTCTTGCTGTAATTTTACTGTTCTATATTCACTTAAAATACTTCACCGAAACTAAGGCATTCCCCTGGTATGAGTGACCTTAGCGGACGTGGGGTGTTACATTATTTATATACCGTAAAAATACGGGTTGTTACATTCTTCCCCCCTTAAAATAATTTCGTCCTCGAAATTGCTAAGGTATAGAACAAACCCTATTGACTAGTACAAATTTATTTGTTTACTTATCAACTGAACCAATTTAATTTCAATTAAAATATTAATTAATTCTTATCAACGAAAATTTTCTAAAACCCAGAAAATTTTCTAACACCCGGAATTTTCGAAAAATTTCGCCAGCACCTCCTTTGTATCGGTCAATAGTTCTGTAATAACCCGGAAATTCTAAGCCAGTTTAAAATTTTTATTTTGGCAATTTTAGCGAATTTTGAATATTTAAAATGGATTATTTTAAATAATATCGACGAGAAATTTATTTTGAATATAATTCGAACGAATATATTTATATACGTCGTCGTTAGAATATAAATAATTATATATAATTATAAATAGAATTGAAAATGGCGCGGTAGTTCGATAATTCGATTTCAAACTTCAATTGAATGTACCGGGTGCAAAACAAACCGGATTTTTATGAAACCAAAAATAATAGAATCTATTCGTGAATATCTTTCCAACGAATCCGAAAAATCGAGATTTCATAGCGGGAATCAAAAGATATGTCCAGCTGAAAATTCTGAATAGTCGCTATGGAATTCAGGGCCTTAAAAATGGGAATTTTGCAAACGACCTCGGATTTCGACCAAACCACTTTTGTTGGATCCGTGATGTAAAGTTATTGCTAGATTCCAAATTTCATATTTTTTCGAATCAATATGTGAGCGTGGCAGAGGAAAACGCGTTTGACCAGTTTTAGTTGATTTTAATCGACTGGAAATTGGCCATTTTTCCAACGGCCGTATCGTCAATACGAAGCTAGGAAATACCAATTCTGAATAGTCGCTATGGAATTGGGGCTTTGTTAGGACCGTATCGTCAATACGAAGCTAGAAAATATTTTTCGGGAATTTATAGAGTTAGTATATGACCCCAGTAAATAGAAATGCGCGTTCGAATTCAATATATAGAATTATATGTTGATTTCAACGGAAACTGATCGAAACAGTCGAATCAGCTTACGTTACATATCCCATTTTGTTCGGAATGGTGGTAATACGCTATGGACGACAGGCGGTGGGCCTCGTTTAGAGGTCGTATGTAAAAGTCAACCTTTTGGGATTAAATAATTAATTAAATAAAAAAATATAACATCCCCCTCTCTCTCTTCTTCCTTTATTTGGCCCCCCGATTTCATTTTACAGAACAAAAAAAAAACCCCGATCGACAGAGCGCCGCCCCCCTCCCCCCCCCCCTTCGATCGACGCGCCGCCATACACCCTCCCCCTCCTTGCCGCGACACTGAAGACTCCCCTCCCCCTCTGCCTCGATCGTCGCGATCGAACCCCCCTCCTCCTCAGCCTCGCGATCAACCCCCCCCCCCCCCCCCAAACGCCTGCCGCCGACCCCCCCCCTCGCCACTAGCTGTAAGTCCTCTTCTTTCTATTATTTTAGTTTATATATAACTGGTTTTTTTTCCTTTATATTAAAATCAATTTTTAGGGATTATAAAACTGATTTTATATAGTAATTAAAACTGATGTTGAAATGATAAAGATTTGATTTTGAAATGAATGAAAATTATAATTTTTATATAATTAGGATATTAAAAATATGATTTTTATATTTTTATAGTATTAAAAATATGATTTTTATATTTTTAAAGTATTAAAAATATAATCTTTACTATGTAGAAGATGAAAAAAATATGATTTTTGTTTATGTAGAGAATTAAAAATATAATTTTTTTCATAATAGAGAATCTAAAAATATCATCTTTGTATATGTAGCGAAATAAAATTCTGATTTTTATTATATATACGTTGAAATAAAGAGGTGATTTTTATAGTGATGAAATCTTTATATTTGAAAAGGTGAAATCTTTTTATATAGTAGCATTGTAAAAATAGAATTTTTATCAATATAATAACGAAGTAAAAATAGGATTTTTATAAATATAGTAGCGATAAAAATTCGATTTTTACATTACAGAAGCAGCAAAAAAAATTCGATTTTTACATATGGAGTAGGAAGTAAAAATTCGATTTTTATATATTGAATAGCGAAGTAAAAATTCAATTTTTATATATTGAATAGCGAAGTAAAAATTCTATTTTTATATATTGAATAGCGAAGTAAAAATTCGATTTTTATATATTGAATAGCGAAGTAAAAATTCGATTTTTATATATTGAATAGCGAAGTAAAAATTCGATTTTTATATATTGAATAGCGAAGTAAAAATTCGATTTTTATATATGTAATAGAGAAATAAAAATGTGATTTTTATATATATAGTGACTACGGGCAACGAAGATGACGAAGATGCGAGAACGATGAAGATTTCTATCAATGAAGAGTCGTGGTATTGGATAGCTTTCGGTGAGAATTTCTCACCTTTCAATTTCATTTTCTAGTTATATATATATATATATATATATATATATATATACTAGGATGCAGACGGTGTTTAGTAGCACCCGACACAATCGTCCATAGACCATGGACTTGTTTGTTTGATTGCAAAAATTAGTTAGATTATTTGATTGAAAATGATTGTTTGGTGAATTGAAAGGATTTGATTGATCTGTGAATGGCATGGGCCTTCACTAGACCGGGGATAAGGCTAGGCCTCGTCCCGTTTCTAGTATCGTGCCGTTATGCCGCCGAAATTTTCTAAAATAAGTTAGAAAAATAAAAATATCATTTTTATTTGGTAAATGAACTGAATAAAAATTCATGAGTTAAAATAAAATATTTTATCGTTAAAAATATAATTTTTAACGTGAATGTGAATAAATAAATATCCATTTACAAACCGGACGGTTTGTTTATGTACACCTATTTGAATGACATTGATTGGGACGATAAATTTTACACATCGCCCAACTGCACATCTAAAATCTGCGTTTGATGGTTTGAAACCCCACACGGGTGTTGGGATGAAATTTGAAGTTCACTCATCCTGATTGATTAAATATGTCGATCGATTGATTGACAGGCTGTTATAAGCGTTAGATATCTATATTTGATGCTTATACAGTGTAGTGCACTTTGGTTGATGGTTGATTATTTTACAGTGTTATTATATACGTGTGATGTATGAAAATCCATATAATTAACATTATATGGTAATTGATTGGGCCTCATTCCAATTTGAAAAATTAAGAATATTATAAAATAAAGGTTCATGTGTTGACAGTACTCATCCGTTGAGATTAGTCATGTGTTGAACGAAATATTTTAATAATAAAATTTACATCTTTATCAATATAAAAAATAAAGGTTCATGTGTTGACAGTACTCATCCGTTGAGATTAGTCATGTGTTGAACGATATATTTGAAATAGAAATATTTGAAATAGAATATTTGAAAAAGAAATATTTGAAAAGGAAATATTTGAGAAAGAAATATTTGGAATAGAATATTTGAAAATAGAAATATATGAAGCCGTGTTGATTAGATTGACGCCATTTTGACGTGAACGATATTTATATCGATTTTATTCATTTTAAAATGAATATTGAAAAGTGATTTCGAAATCAAATATTTTGAAACGAATTCGAATTGAATTGAATAGATAACGAATTTGATTTGAATTGAAACGAATTCGAATTGAATTGAATAGATAACGAATTTGATTTGAATAGAAAACGAATTCGAATTGAATTGAATAGGTAACGAATTTGATTTGAATTGAAAACGATTTCGAAATGAATTGAATACAAAACGATTTCGAAATGAATTGAATTTAAAACGATTTCGAAATGAATTGAATATAAAACGATTTCGAAATGAATTGAATTGTAAAACGATTTCGAAATGAATTGAATATAAAACGATTTCGAAATGAATTGAATATAAAACGATTTCGAAATGAATTGAATTGTAAAACGATTTCGAAATGAATTGAATTGAAAAACGATTTCGAAATGAATTGAATATAAAACGATTTCGAAATGAATTGAATTGAAAAACGATTTCGAAATGAATTGAATATAAAACGATTTCGAAATGAATTGAATATAAAACGATTTCAAAATGAATTGAATATAAAACGATTTCGAAATGAATTGAATATAAAACGATTTCAAATTGAATTGAATAGAAAACAAATTTGATTTCAATTGAATATCTAACGAATTTGATTTGAATTGAATAGAAAACCAATTTGATTTGAATTGAATAGAAAACCAATTTGAATTCAAACTGAGTAGAAAACGAATTGAATTTAAATTGAATAGAAAACGAAATGAATTCGAATCGAATTAAAATCGATTTGAATTGAAATCAAATAGAAATGAAAGTAAAAAGGATTTAAAATAGGAAATTCAATTTCGATTTGAATTTGAAATAAAGGTTGAAATTATTTTTGAAACGAATTCAAAACTAATTATAAAAATCGTTTTAAATAGAAATCGATGAAATATATATTATATATATAATATAATGGCCTGAATAGAACGCACCGCGCCGCGGCAGTTCGTAAATTTCGACAATTTATTTCAAACGAACATTACGGGAGATCCGACCGTCGGATTCTCCTAAAACCGGAACCGTTGGGTTCGTATCAAAAAGAGCATTCTAACGAATATTAGAAATTTGAAATATAACGATTGGATTTGGAGATACGTCCAAATCAAATTTGGAAAAGGTCGCTGTAAGTGCAGTTCGATGGCCGTTGATGGAAATCGACTGTACGGGCCTTGATAAAATTATTAAAAATAGTAGTAATTTGTGTGAAATCATAAGAAATGATTTGGGAAAAATTGGAATGAAAAACTCCATATTTGAAAAGATAAAAATAGATTTTTATCGAAATGAACTAGTTTAGAACTAAAATAAAAACCCATTTATTTTAAATAAATAAATTGGATTTGGAATGGGTTTTAAATAGAATTGATTTGTTGGGTTTATCGTGAACTGTGTTTTAAATAACACTAGTTCTTTAACCCAGTAAAAGGAGTTTTAATGAATCTGCAATTAGATTGAAATGTGAATTGATAATTTAAATTATCAAATTTGGAAAATAAGCGAGGATGGAGTATCACCAATTTTGCTCCAAAGCGATAGTTAAATCTTTAATTAGATTTGAACGTGAAATGGTAATTAATTTTACCGATAACACCGTGGTGTTAGATATGGAGTATTACCAGTTTTGCTTCATGGGATGAATAGGTTGGGATTGGGAAATAAAATAAATAATTACTTCGGTGTGGTTCGCTAATCTCGACTAGTTTAGAAAACCATAATTTGGTTTGAAATGACATCCAAAGGAAGATTAAAGGATAAATTTGAAAGAATTTATCTTGGATAAAATTAATGGGAACCTTTCCCTAAAAATGTGATTTTGTGAATAAAAGAATATTCTAAATTGGAATGAGGCGTATGTTGTGTTTGTGTAACATTTGTTTTTGATATACGCGGGTTGTTCGGAAAGTCCGGGTTTATACCCATTCTGAATAACCGATTCGACGATAAGTCGAAGATGAAGACAGTGGTTGAAGACCGGAAGTCTTCACATCGTTTGGATAATTACTGACGATCCTGATT
>JASFAX010005310.1:35000-36539 GCA_030737875.1 Allium sativum | reverse complement strand
ACCAGATTTGGCACTCAAAAAATAGTGAAAAACACAGTGAAACATTGGATTTTCACGTGTGCGCATCGGGCTCGGCACGGCTTCGTTTTGGCAAAGTACCAGGTTTGGCAAAGTACCAGATTCGGCACTTTGCAAAGTACCAGATTTGGCACTCAAAAAAGGCTTAAAAACATGGTGAAACATTGAATTTTTACGTGTGCTCATCGGGCTTGGCACGCCTTGGATTTGGCAAAGTACCAGGTTTGGCACTTGGCAAAGTACCAGGCTGAAAAACACGGTGAAACATCGAATTTTTACGTGTGCTCATCGGGCTCGGCACGCCTTGGATTTGGCAAAGTACCAAATTTGCCAAAGTACCAGATTTGGCACTCAAAAAATAGAGAAAAACACGGTGAAACATTGGATTTTCACGTGTGCTAATCGGGCTCGGCACGGCTTGGTTTTGGCAAAGTACCAGGTTTGGCAAAGTACCAGATTCGACACTTTGCAAAGTACCAGATTTGGCACTCAAAAAAGGCTTAAAAACATGGTGAAACATTGAATTTTTACGTGTGCTCATCGGGCTTGGCACGCCTTGGATTTGGCAAAGTACCAGATTTGGCACTTGGCAAAGTACCAGGTTTGCCAAAGTACCAGGCTGAAAAACACGGTGAAACATCGAATTTTCGCGTGTGCTAATCGGGCTCGGCACGCCTTGGATTTGGCAAAGTACCAAATTTCCAAAGTACCAGATTTTGGCACTCAAAAAAGACTGAAAAACATGGTAAAACATTGGATTTTCACGTGTGCGCATCGGGCTCGGCACGGCTTGGTTTTGGCAAAGTACCGGGTTTGGCAAAGTACCAGATTTGGCACTTTGCAAAGTACCAGATTTGGCACTCAAAAAGGGCTTAAAAACACGGTGAAACATTGAATTTTCACGTGTGCTAATCGGGCTCCGCTCGCCTTGGATTTGGCAAAGTACCAGATTTGGCACTTGGCAAAGTACCAGGTTTGCCAAAGTACCAGGCTGAAAAACACGGTGAAACATTGAATTTTCACGTGTGCTAATCGGGCTCCGCACGATTTGGCACTTGGCAAAGTACCAGATTTGGCACTTGGCAAAGTACCAGGTTTGCCAAAGTACCAGGCTAAAAAACACGGTGAAACATCGAATTTTCACGTGTGCGCATCGGGCTTGGCACGCCTTGGATTTGGCAAAGTACCAGATTTGCCAAAGTACCAGATTTGCCAAAGTACCAGATTTTGGCACTCAAAAAGGGCTTAAAAACACGGTGAAACATTGGATTTTCACGTGTGCTAATCGGGCTCCGCACGCCTTGGATTTGGCAAAGTACCAGATTTGGCACTTGGCAAAGTACCAGGTTTGCCAAAGTACCAAGCTGAAAAACACGGTGAAACATTGAATTTTCACGTGTGCTAATCGGGCTTGGCACGCCTTGGATTTGGCAAAGTACCAGATTTGCCATTTGGCAAAGTACCAGGTTTGCCAAAGTACCAGGCTAAAAAACACGGTGAAACATCGAATTTTCGCGTGTG
>JASFAX010005310.1:12500-15000 GCA_030737875.1 Allium sativum | reverse complement strand
ACCAGATTTACCGAAGTACAAGATTTGGCAAAGTACCAGGTTTGGCACTCAAAAAAGGCTTGAAAACACGGTGAAACATTGGATTTTCACGTGTGCTCATCGGGCTTGGCACGACTTGGATTTGGCGAATTACCAGATTTAGCACTTGACAAAGTACCAGGTTTGCCAAAGTACGAGGCTGAAAAACACGGTGAAACATTGGATTTCGACGTGTGCGCATCGGGCTTGGCACGCCTTGGATTTGTCAGAGTACCAGATTTGGCACTCAAAAAATAGTGAAAAACACAGTGAAACATTGGATTTTCACGTGTGCGCATCGGGCTCGGCACGGCTTCGTTTTGGCAAAGTACCAGGTTTGGCAAAGTACCAGATTCGGCACTTTGCAAAGTACCAGATTTGGCACTCAAAAAAGGCTTAAAAACATGGTGAAACATTGAATTTTTACGTGTGCTCATCGGGCTTGGCACGCCTTGGATTTGGCAAAGTACCAGGTTTGGCACTTGGCAAAGTACCAGGCTGAAAAACACGGTGAAACATCGAATTTTTACGTGTGCTCATCGGGCTCGGCACGCCTTGGATTTGGCAAAGTACCAAATTTGCCAAAGTACCAGATTTGGCACTCAAAAAATAGAGAAAAACACGGTGAAACATTGGATTTTCACGTGTGCTAATCGGGCTCGGCACGGCTTGGTTTTGGCAAAGTACCAGGTTTGGCAAAGTACCAGATTCGACACTTTGCAAAGTACCAGATTTGGCACTCAAAAAAGGCTTAAAAACATGGTGAAACATTGAATTTTTACGTGTGCTCATCGGGCTTGGCACGCCTTGGATTTGGCAAAGTACCAGATTTGGCACTTGGCAAAGTACCAGGTTTGCCAAAGTACCAGGCTGAAAAACACGGTGAAACATCGAATTTTCGCGTGTGCTAATCGGGCTCGGCACGCCTTGGATTTGGCAAAGTACCAAATTTCCAAAGTACCAGATTTTGGCACTCAAAAAAGACTGAAAAACATGGTAAAACATTGGATTTTCACGTGTGCGCATCGGGCTCGGCACGGCTTGGTTTTGGCAAAGTACCGGGTTTGGCAAAGTACCAGATTTGGCACTTTGCAAAGTACCAGATTTGGCACTCAAAAAGGGCTTAAAAACACGGTGAAACATTGAATTTTCACGTGTGCTAATCGGGCTCCGCTCGCCTTGGATTTGGCAAAGTACCAGATTTGGCACTTGGCAAAGTACCAGGTTTGCCAAAGTACCAGGCTGAAAAACACGGTGAAACATTGAATTTTCACGTGTGCTAATCGGGCTCCGCACGATTTGGCACTTGGCAAAGTACCAGATTTGGCACTTGGCAAAGTACCAGGTTTGCCAAAGTACCAGGCTAAAAAACACGGTGAAACATCGAATTTTCACGTGTGCGCATCGGGCTTGGCACGCCTTGGATTTGGCAAAGTACCAGATTTGCCAAAGTACCAGATTTGCCAAAGTACCAGATTTTGGCACTCAAAAAGGGCTTAAAAACACGGTGAAACATTGGATTTTCACGTGTGCTAATCGGGCTCCGCACGCCTTGGATTTGGCAAAGTACCAGATTTGGCACTTGGCAAAGTACCAGGTTTGCCAAAGTACCAAGCTGAAAAACACGGTGAAACATTGAATTTTCACGTGTGCTAATCGGGCTTGGCACGCCTTGGATTTGGCAAAGTACCAGATTTGCCATTTGGCAAAGTACCAGGTTTGCCAAAGTACCAGGCTAAAAAACACGGTGAAACATCGAATTTTCGCGTGTGCTAATCGGGCTCCGCACGCCTTGGATTTGGCAAAGTACCACATTTGCCAAAGTACCAGATTTGGCACTCAAAAAATGGTGAAAAACACGGTGAAACGTTAGATTTTCACGTGTGCGCATCGGGCTTGGCACAGCTTGGATTTGGCAAAGTACCAGATTTGGCACTTGGCAAAGTACCAGGTTTGCCAAAGTACCAGGCTGAAAAACACGGTGAAACATTGAATTTTCACGTGTGCGCATCGGGCTTGGCACGCCTTGGATTTGGCAAAGTACCAGATTTGCCAAAGTACCAGATTTGGCACTTGGCAAAGTGCCAGATTCGGAAAACACATGCGGATCACTCAAAAACCCAGTGACTACATGGTAAAACCACAAAAAAAAATGTGGTCGGATTTACCTACGTAGCAGAGACACTTTGGACTACCGGGGTCATATTAGGCTAAATTCCATATATTCCTATATTGGGGGGGGAGGGTGAGGAGGAGGAGGAAGGGGAAGGATCGACCAAAATGGATCAGGCAAAACGCAAGCTGAAACATTGGTCGATCAACAAATTTTTTTTGTGTGGATTTTTCGGAGAAATATTTTTTTTTTTTTTAAATATTTAAAAATATTAATTTTTAAATATTTAAAAAAAAAAAAATTTAAAAAAAAATTTTTTTGAAAATGTTTTCGATGGAAGTGCCCTCCCCAAATTTTTTAAAAATATTT
>JASFAX010005310.1:0-2500 GCA_030737875.1 Allium sativum | reverse complement strand
AAAGTACCAGGTTTGCCAAAGTACCAAGCTGAAAAACACGGTGAAACATTGAATTTTCACGTGTGCTAATCGGGCTTGGCACGCCTTGGATTTGGCAAAGTACCAGATTTGCCATTTGGCAAAGTACCAGGTTTGCCAAAGTACCAGGCTAAAAAACACGGTGAAACATCGAATTTTCGCGTGTGCTAATCGGGCTCCGCACGCCTTGGATTTGGCAAAGTACCACATTTGCCAAAGTACCAGATTTGGCACTCAAAAAATGGTGAAAAACACGGTGAAACGTTAGATTTTCACGTGTGCGCATCGGGCTTGGCACAGCTTGGATTTGGCAAAGTACCAGATTTGGCACTTGGCAAAGTACCAGGTTTGCCAAAGTACCAGGCTGAAAAACACGGTGAAACATTGAATTTTCACGTGTGCGCATCGGCTTGGCACGCCTTGGATTTGGCAAAGTACCAGATTTGCCAAAGTACCAGATTTGGCACTTGGCAAAGTGCCAGATTCGGAAAACACATGCGGATCACTCAAAAACCAGTGACTACATGGTAAAACCACAAAAAAAAATGTGGTCGGATTTACCTACGTAGCAGAGACACTTTGGACTACCGGGGTCATATTAGGCTAAATTCCATATATTCCTATATTGGGGGGGGAGGGTGAGGAGGAGGAGGAAGGGGAAGGATCGACCAAAATGGATCAGGCAAAACGCAAGCTGAAACATTGGTCGATCAACAAATTTTTTTTGTGTGGATTTTTCGGAGAAATATTTTTTTTTTTTTAAATATTTAAAAATATTAATTTTTAAATATTTAAAAAAAAAAAATTTAAAAAAAAATTTTTTTGAAAATGTTTTCGATGGAAGTGCCCTCCCCAAATTTTTTAAAAATATTTTTAAAAATATTTTTGTTGCGATCTCGGAAAAGTTTGGTTTTGGTTGGATTTCACCAGTTTTTCCGAAAACTGGCCAAATCTAGCTAGAACCATGCTGAAATGTGGGCAATTACAGGAAAGCTTGGTTTTGGCTGGATTTTTTCGGTTTTTTCGAAAATAGGACGTATCAAGCAGAAACCCTGGTGAAACGTGGCCGCTCATGGGAAAGTTCGGTTCTGGCAAGATTTCCCAGTTTTTTCGAAAACTGGACGTATCAAGCAGAAACATGGGCGATTACGGGAATCTTTGGTTTCCGCGAGATTTTCCTATTTTCTCGAAAACGGGACTGATCAGGAAGAAACCATGCTGAAACGTGGGCGATATCTCGGAAAAGTTTGGTTTTAGTTGGATTTCACCAGTTTTTCCGAAAACTGGCCAAATCTAGCTAGAACCATGCTGAAATGTGGGCAATTACAGGAAAGCTTGGTTTTAGTTGGATTTTTCCGGTTTTTTCGAAAATAGGACGTATCTAGCAGAAACCCTGGTGAAACGTGGCCGCTCATGGGAAAGTTCGGTTCTGGCGAGATTTCCCAGTTTTTTCGAAAATTGGACGTATCAAGCAGAAACATGGGCGATTACGAGAATCTTTGGTTTCGGTGAGATTTTCCTATTTTCTCGAAAACTGGACTGATCAGGAAGAAACCATGCTGAAATGTGGGCGATTACAGGAAAGTTTGATTTTCGCTAAATTTCACCGATATTTTCGAAAATTGGGTGGATCAGGCAAAAACAGTGCTGAAACGTGAGCGCTTGCAGGAAAGTTTGGTTCTGGCAAGATTTCCCAGTTTTATTGAAAACTGGACGTATTAAGCAGAAACCATGCTGAAACATGGGCGATCACGGGAAAGTTTTGTCTTTGCAAGATTTAACCGATTTTTTGAAAATTGGATGGATCAGGCGGAAATCAAGCTGTGCACCGATCGGAACAAAATTTGTTGCGTGGATTTTTCGACAAATTGGTACACCTCGGTTTTTTGCCGGTTTGTTAACGATTCGAAAGGATCGTGTGAGAACCAAGTTGAACGTGGATCGATCAAGGAAAATGGGTTGCTTGGTTTTTCGGATGAGAAAGGTTTTTCGTGCTTAGCGGATCATCCTGTTTATTTTTCTTGGACCTTTTCTACTAGTTGATTTATTTCAACTTAGTGGGGATGGCTGAGAATTTGAATGGGTTGTGGTCGCAAGGCATGTGAGTGGTTATCGGTGTATTTACTCGTTGGGCTCCCTGCTTTGTTGCAGCCAACCAACGAAAAAGCACCATTATCGTACTTTTTGTTTGAAACATAACGTGCGAGCCCCTTTTGCCTTCTAATGATATCGAAATGGAATTTGTTGGTTTTACCTATGTTGCTGTTCTTCACCATGCCATGTGGCGATGGGGAGATGACCAATGAGGCCACCTTCTACGATGATAATCAGCGATGTTGGAAAGCGCTTAAGATTATTGGTTGTTGAGTGGTTTCAAAGTTTTATGGATGTGGTGCATCGATTTGGCTTTTAAGGACAGGTGCCTTGTTTGCATTAAATGTATTTCGATTTTGTCCGCTCTTTGTGAAAAGACATCGTACAA
>JASFAX010005309.1:0-36554 GCA_030737875.1 Allium sativum | reverse complement strand
GCCATTTCCGAGCAACTCGAACCACCACCTCGAGTTGCGTTTACTCCACCCAAAGTGCTGGTCGCGACAACGTTTAACAATGGAATCCACCAAAGTCTTATACGAGATGCTATTCCTCACTAGGAACCTTAAACCGAAGTCGAAATCAGAAATTATCCCTTTAAATCCATAAACCATCGAACCCTAACATCATAGTTTCTATTTCGAACTACAACCAGTTGCGTCGAGCTTCACAAGAGTCATACTGCCTTGAAGAGCAGCACACCACGAGTCCAAAATCATAAACATAGTGATTTATTGTATTTGATTTTGATTTCTTTTTTATTTTCAGAATTATGATGCCCCTTTTTTATTTTTACTGTATTGTTTTGAGGCCATAAAAAGGTTTCGAAATTTTCTTGCTTTCGTTGGTTACGGGATAAGAACGATGGGGCTTGTGTATTTATAGTATTAGTTCCTTGGATCCCATTTTTTGGCTGAGGATTGGTTTCGTGGCAGCTGAAAAAAGGAAACGTGGACTGCTATTTGACCCACGAAAGTGATGAGTTGTGTAACCTTATGAACCAAGGAATAGGTTGTAGGGGTTGAAAAATTTATCAAGTTAACGTGGAGTCTTCATGGCCAATGAAGAGTTAAGGGTTTCATATTTTAAATCATTTTAAGTCATAAATGTTCATATACCCTGCTACGTATAATTATATCCATGTACGAGTGCCGCGGACTGAAATAAATACACCGTTGAGACGAGCTTGGTGCCACAATCCCAAAAATGTAATAATATCGATATGTTAACTTATATTGTGAAACCCCAAAATATTGATATTTGGTGCAAAATGCTCCAAATAAAAAGTTGCTTATTTAATTATTTAAAAATTACAATAAAATTCTAAAAATTAAATTATCACTACGTCTCAAAAGAATCTTGTCTAAATTCGAAACCGGTATCTAGTTATACAGAATAAACCGTTACGGTCGATATACGATTCTATAGCGACTATTTTAAAATTTGATTTGGACATAAAATCAAAAATCTATATGACGAAATCCCGATTGTTCTCTTCCACTTGAAAAATATACTTCACCATCTCCTAACGTTTCTTGTTTCACAGAAATCCGATTTAAAACGGATTCTGTATATTTAGTTGAAGTTCAAATCGCCAAATAGCGAACTGTCACGCCATTTCGAGCTCGATTATATTATATTATAATTCTACATTCAAACTTCGTTTATATAATATATTCGTTAATAAAATTCAACTCTATACTGGATTATATATTTTAAATTGTCCAGTTCACATTATATTGTCAATTCACTATTTCTGACTATTTCAAAAATAAATATACTATTATATTATTTAAATTAATTAAATATTCAATGTTATTTAATTAAACAACCATTTAAATCTATATATTGCAATTTAAATAATTAAATAAATTAATTATTTTATCGATAAAATACGGGACATTACAGATTTAGTTGATTAAAGCGGAGGACAAAATCGATTTGGGGATGACGCCATAAAAAAATGAATTTGGGGGAAAGCTGAAGAAAAACGAAAAGGGGTGTTGTATTTTTATAATAGAAAGCTTTGTAGATAGGAACAATGTTTCATCGAATAGGAATAGGTTGGGTACGATGTAGGTCGGCGTGTTTCCATCTGAGGTAGGTAATTCTTGTTTTAATTTAATATTAACTTTACCGCAAATTATCATCGAACGCTTAAATTTTGTGCCGCCAACGAGATATACAAACGCGGAAAAAAATTTACGTATCTCTTCGTTTCAATGTTCTTAATTAAATAAAATTAATTTGTTTATAACCCGACTCTATTTAAATTTTAAATTATATACCAGTTCACTGTTTATACACAAAACAATTCCGTTTGATCCCAAATTTTGAACCGTAAATTTTAATTTTTTTATATATACAAATACACATATATTTCAACCAATTTTCCACATATTCCAACTAATAATATTTGATTATCAACCAATCATCCTGAATTAAATATCGAATTCAATTCAATTCAAAACAAAATATTTGATTTTTAATTTTTAACCTAAGTATCAATATAAAATTGATTATTCACATGTAAATCTTTAATTAATTCCGTACTCCAGTTGTCGAAATTTCTGGGACGTTACAATTCTCATTTCATTGACAATATGGGATTCTTCAATTGCCAATGTTTTCTGATCCCATTCTATAGTCAATGAACTCAATATTTTTCTGAATTGGTCTTCTTCAGAATAAGTTTTTCCCAGTGCTATTTACGAATGCACTATCTCTTGAAATATGCAAAATATATCGGAGATAGATTCATTCTCTTTCATTTTGAATAACTCAATCTGATTAATTAACATTGATATCTTAGTTTGTTTAACTTTATTGGTTACTTCATGAGTGACTTGTAATGTTCTCCAAATTTCATAAGGAGATTTACAAACTGACACTCTATTAAATTCATTTCTATCTAATGAACAAAATAACATATTCATGGCTTCAGAATTGTGTAGCAGCCTTTTGTTCATTAGTCCATTATACAAAATTAGTTGTGGGTTCGACATATTCAGTATGTGCACTATTCTATGCGTCTAATCCTATTGGTTGTAAATATATTGTCATTCTACATGCCCAATATGAATAATTACTAGCATTAAATAGCGGTGGTCTGGCAGTGGACTGACCTTTATAAAAGAACTATTATTACTAGGGCTGTTACGGTTGGACTTTCAACCGCCAAACCGTACCAACCGTATACACGGTTACCGTTTACTACGGTAACGGTGACGGTAACGGTTGTGGATTTTGATAACCACGGTAAACCATACCGACTGCACATGATTTTTTTGTAGTATTTCATACAAAGATATGTGTTTTTTATAACTTAAGGTAGAGAAATAACATATGTATAAATTGTTTACGCTTTAATTTATAGACAACGTGCACATGGATGGGTTGTTTCATTGATAAACAAACTAATTCTTAAGAAAAAAAGTTAGAATTTGAATTATTTATAGATAACAATGTAAATTTACGGTAATGGTTACGGTAACGGTTAGACGGTTACGGTAACGGTTATAAAATTTGCTAACCGTCAACTACGGTTGCGGTTATGGTTAGAGGTAAAAGTGATGGTTGCCGTAACCGTAACACCCCTAATTATTACCTATGTTGGTTGCCATTTAATATTTTCAAAAATCAGATTATGAACGTTTTGAAAACCTATGCTCTGATACCAATTGATAGGGAACGCGTAATGCAGATCTTAAGGCAAGACTAACACTATGGGGTGAATAGTGTTTCTAAGGAATTTACAAAAATCTTAAATTTAAATGATCTACTATATTAATCACACACAACAAAGATGATCACAGACACAGAATCAAACACAAACACAGATACAAATAAATATAAAATGCAGAAAAGGAAAGAACACACAGGATTTTATACTAGTTCAGATTACTCCTACGTCCAATCCCATGCAACGTTGGATTGCACAAAGTTTTATTAGTATCAATATCCAAGTAGAACCCCTTGATTTCACGGCTACAAGGTTAACACTGCTGCAACATCCTTGATTCTACGGTTATAAGGTTAACACCGCTCCTTTTCCTTGATTTCAGAGCTACAAGGAACACACCCTTTCCCAAATACTTCCCAAATGATTACAACGACCCTATAACTCTTGGTTAACACTTCAATTCATAGGGTAGTAGATAGAGATTAAGAAAAGAAGAAGTCTGATGTAATTTGAGTAGAAATAGGCAAAGTATAAGTGTAGAAATCAAGAAAATGATAAAGAATAATAGTGGGATGAAGAGGGGTGAAGATGGAGAACAAGAATTATAAAAAAATTCGAAATCAGGCCCTATTTATAGTATGTGAAAGGTTGCAATGTCTCAGAAACGTTACAAATGGTGAAAGACTCTTCCTTTGAAAATTGAATTTCTGACAGTTGTATGTCGGCACAGGCTATTATGTATGTCGACATATATAAATATATTTTAGTTTTATAACTATTTTTCAAGTGTTTAATCATATATATTATTCTGGAAATTCTTGAATCAAAACTTAATAATATAAATGAATATTTTAAAGTGTAAAATCATATGAAACCATAATAATACATTATATAATCATATTTATAAATTATAAGGTTTAAAACTACAAAGCTATAAAATTATATAACTATATATATATATATATTAAACTTATATGTTTGAAATCATAAGTAAGATAATAGTTTGAAAATGATTTGAAATCCGAATTTGAATTTTGAATTTTGAAATTTGAAATTTGAAAAACAAAATTTGAACCTGGAGTGCTATTCAGAGTCTTACATATAAACTAGATTCTATTACTATATTTTTCTTGAACTCTTGGTATCTTGATAACTTGATTACTCTGAGTCTTGAATCTCTTCTAAATCCTGAATCTCTTGAAACTCTAAAATTGTACACGCTTCAGCATTTAAGTCTTGTATTCAAACCCTGCATATATATGTATATATTCTAGATAGAGATGTTAGTATATATTTTATAATCAATCAATAATGATAACTGAAATAAGGTTGTTGTCATCAAAACTCCATTCTCCAACATCTATCTATGATTTGTTAGATATTATGGTGTGATGTGGATCAACGACGCTAATGCTTATGATTCATTCCATCTTATATTGTCTCACTTGTTGTATATCATTCTATGTTATTATTATATATTGTTCCATGCGCTAGTTAGGGAACGCGGAATCCAGATCTTAAAGCAAGACTAACACTAGAGGGGAGTGAATAGTATTTCTAAGGAATGTACAAAAATCTTAAATTTAAATGATCTACTATATGAATCACACACAACAGAGATGATCACAAACACAAAATTGAACACAAACACAAATATAGATAAATATAAAATGATGAAAAGAAAAGAACACACCGAGTTTTATACTAGTTCAGATTACTCCTATGTCCAGTCCCATGCAACACTGGATTGCGTAGAGTTTTTTTTACTATTCTCAATATTCAAGTACAATCCCCTTGATTTCCCAACTACAAGGTTAACACTGCTCCAACCACTCTTGATTTCACGGCTATAAGATTACCACCGCTCCCTTTCCATGATTTCAAGGCTACAAGAAACACACCTTTTCCCAAACACGTCACAAATGATTACAACAGCCCTATAACTCTTCAATAGCACTTCAATTCAGAGTGAGTAGATAGTGAGAAAAGAAGAAGCTTGATGTAATTAGAGTAGAAATCGGCAAAGTAGAAGTGTAGAAATCAATAAACTATGAAATATTAATGGTGGGATGAAGAGGACTGAAGGTAGAGAAGAAAATTAATGATTTTTTTTTAAATCAACACCTATTTATAAGATTTGAAAGGTTGCAACGCTTCTGGAATGTTACAAATAGTGAAAAGACATTTCCTTTGAAAATTGAAAAAAATGACAGTTGTATGTCGACATAGCAACATATGTATGTCGACATATGTAGAAAATATATTTTAAAATATTTTTCAAGTGTTAAACTATATATACAATTCCTGAAGTTCTTGAATTAAAACTTAGTGATATAAATGAGTATTATAAACTGTAAAATCATATGAAAACATAATTATATATTATATAAATATATTTATAAAATTATAAGTTTTAAAACTATATTACTATAAAACTATATAAATATATAAGTATAAACTTAAATTTAAAACTTATATTTGAAATCATATGTAAGATTGAAAAACAATTTGAATTATAATGTGAATTTTGAAAATCAGAATTTGATTTTGAATTTGAACCTGGAGTGCTATTCAAAGTCGTACGTATAAACTAGAATATATTGCTATATTTGTCTTGAACTCTTGATAACTTGATTACTCATGAGTCTTGAATCTCCCTTGAATTCTAAATCTCTTAAAACTGTACAGTCTTCTGTATTATTTCCTGTATACGAATTCTGCGTAAGTGTATATAAATATATTATAGACAAAAATGTTAGTATATATTTAATAATCAATGATAATTGAAATAAGGTTGTTCTCATCAAAACTCCATTCTCCAACAACGCTATGAGATATACAATAAGTTGTATGTTACTTATCTTATTTCAACCTTGAAGATCGCTCTGTTTTGGTCGAGCACCGCCATAGCGCATATCATTGGGTTTTAATAGTGTACATCAGTATTTCACACTTGGTATCAAAGCTTAGGTTGCACGGTTAACCTAAGTGGAAATTCTTGAGGGAAGGTATATTTATATGAGAGTGCGTACTTGTTATAATTTGGCATTAAAAACTATACTTATATTATTAGTATATACTTAAGGAGGAAGTCGCACTACACACATGTACCACTAAGTAGGATTGCTTGGGAAGGTGATTAATTGTCTTTTTTACAAATTGAATGATGAGTTTCTAGATGAGGAACGCTGTTAGGAACTCCACTTCTGTAGTTGAGGAAGGAGCATGCTTAGGAGCCAATATTGTAAATACACCAGATATGCAAACCATGTTAATTGCTTTCATGTGGGAAATGATTAGGAATGTATACTTAAGGAGCTGCTCCTAATGCTATTGAGGTTGGTGGTGCACAAGTGTAGGCTCCCAGAGCCGGCCTTGGTAAGCTTAATAAATATTTTACCAACCTGGGTGGTAAACCATTCAAGAGAACGAAGTCGACTACGGATGTTCAGGATTAACTTGATATATGTGAACGCGTCTTTGAGGATCTTGGACTCGATGATGCGACAAAGAGGAGGTTGGCCTCACGTCAGCTTCAAAGCAGAGCTATGAATTGGTGTAATGCCATCAAAGCTGCTACTCCCTGGGGTCACTTTTTTTGGGATCAATTCAAGGCTTATTTCTGTAAGAAGTTTATTTCAGCTGGTAGGAACTGTTTTGGAGGTTTGTTGAGCTTAAGAAGGGAGATAGGGAAGTCTCCGAATACATTGCTGAATTTGACGCTATGTCGAAATATGGAATATCTTTCGTTGACACTCCCAAGAAGAAGAATGAGAAGGCTTGGATGACTACTTGGGGGAGATGCTTATCAACCATATTGGTGAGAATTTTGAGTCCATCGTACGAAAAGCTTTGAGATCAAAAATCCTTTAACCCATAGATATATGCGAGGCCTAGATGGGGAAGTGAAGAAATTTTGCCACTTTCAGCTAAGTATATGGGCCAGCACCTGTCCATAGATTATAGACCGGTACTGATCCATAAAATGCAAGAGTTGAGGAAGGGGCTCTTAGCTATGGTAAGAATGTGAAACACCCCACCTCCATTAAGGTCACTCATAAAGGGAATGCCTTAACTTCGGTGGAGCATTTTAGGTAAAAGATACAGATAATTTACAAGATAGACATATGAACAGCGGAAAAACTAAATTTATTTCATAAGTACGTTGCTCAGTTAAAACATTACAACAACTGTCTCAAACCAACTTCCAAATTATTACAACAAAATCACGGTCTTGATTAAAACATAAAGAAGCATAAAATAACAATAAGGTAGCGTAAATCCCCAATAAGAGTGTATCCAAAGCCATAGCCCAAGGAAAGAGAATCCAAGCAATACATCTACTCTCTTCAAGCTGGAAATGGTCCGAACTAAGATGAAGTATTCCCTTCCTGCGGACCGGGGAGGGGGGGGGACGGAAGAAAGAAGACAAAAGAAAACTGGGTCAGACATGAGTCTGGTAAGTCCAGTGATTATTTAGCATGTAAACAAGAAAAAGGATTATGACATGAATAAACTGAATCTAGGACAGCACCCTAGAAATAGATAATAAGACCGAATATGCTATCGCACTGTATCACCCCACGTCCATTAATGTCACTCACAAAGGGAATGCATTAACTTCCATGGAGGTTTTAAGTGAATATAGAACAGAAAAATTACAACAACACAGATAATAAGTAGTACTTGGAAATCTAAAACTTTATTTCATTGCAGCGGAAATTAAACATGTTTGTTACATCATAAAACCATAAATCAGAGTCAAGTACAATATCCATCTTGATAAAACAAAATACATAACCCCATTACATAAATAGCCACTAAAGAAGATAACAAGCTGGACTTTACTTCAGCGATCCAAGCTTTCTAAAAGAGAGATAAAGCAATCCAATCAAACTCCGCTAGAGCTGGGCCCACCCTGAGAACCTAGAGGGGGGAAAAGATAGAAATGGAGGGGGTCTGACATAAAGTCTGGCGAGTATGATAATTCTAACAATACTATTATCAAAATAACTAGACTAAGGTATAAGCTGGAAAACAAGGAAATGTCTATGAACTATTGGGTATGGAAGAGCAGATAAAGATAACGTTAAAGGCATACCTAACACTAACGAATAATTACTACACTGCACCATACCAGTCACCCTAAAGGTTGATCCCACTTGCTTCACTTAGAAGTTTTATAAATAACTTCGTGTACCCCTAGCTGACTACATAGGTGCCGCCTGCCCCTATCTCCGCTAGGTGTACCCCACTACCCACTTTCGATCAGCTCCCTACTCGTAGATACCCGTGCTGGCCCCACAGTGGGGTGTATCACTCCCCTAAAGTGGCAACCCGATACAACTAAAGAATGCACGACTTATACCTACACGATGCAACAACGTCTTACCCACCAGCCCGGGTCCACACACGCATATGAAACCCGTTGGACTTGCGTTGCCACCGCTAACCCGTTTGGCCTCTTATAGTCAAGCCCAGTATGCGTGTCCCGTCCTCGACTTGGGTCGAGCCCACAAAGATACGTTTGGGTTACTGGTTGAAATGGGCCCCCTTTACTTACCACAAGCTATCCACCTAAGCTTGTCCCCACTAGTACATCCCACTTAACCCTCTTAGTCATGTTCATTTACATGTGTGTTTGGTTAAGTCTTACTAATCGTATTTCAAATGCCACTAAAGGCACTCACTAGATTCCTCATGCCACCCAAGGCACCTACTTAACCCCCATGTCCCACCTTACATGTTTATCTAGTTAAGTATTTCTTAATTCATTCAGGCCATAACCTCATAAAGACCTCTCACATTAGACTGGCATTTATGGCAGCTGGATTTGTCGGGCGGGTCCGGACAGTCTTACACCATAAAAGAGTCTAACCTCGTGTCTTTACCACTGTTATGCTTTAATTTGGGCCTAGGACCTCTCACATTGGGCTGACATTTGTGACTACTGGATTTGTCGGGCGGGTCCGGGCAGTTTTACGTCACAAACGAGTCCAACCTCGTGTCCGAAGCATTGATTAACACTTATGATCTTTTACCCCAGTTTTAAATATATCCCTATTCAAATCATTAATTAATTCCAATTTTAATGATGTCCATAATTGACTCAATTATGGCCATCCACTTATGGTATGCAAAATCATATCAATTGCACCCCAATTTCTTAATATTAAATCCTTAATATTACCCCTACCCCACGTTATACGTTCGCTTATTCAACGCAAAATATACGTTAGACTCGAATAGTCTAACTCATAGCACAAAGATAAATTATCACAACATATAGACAAATAAAATAGATCAAATCATAATAGGGGTGAAATGTGACGGCCTGGAATTTCGCTCGATCCGAATCAGTCGTTAAACCGATCTAGACCGTTCGAAATCCCTGATCGTTTTGAGAACACGACAAATAGAACGCGGACGGAAGAACATTTCATTACTATTAAAACAATTCCAACAGATACAAGAATATACAGAGTATAAATGAATAAATTACATTCGATAAATATCAGAGATTACAATAAATTACATAGCAGCGGAAAATAATACAAAAGCACAACTGAAAGTAATACACGGATACAGAGCTTTCCGAGCATCGTTCCAGCTGTAAATCAGGATCCTGTGAATATAAATCTGCAAAACCAAAACTACTAGCTGCCCGTGTCGAAAATAAGGGCACCCAGAGTTTAGGTTAAAACAATAAACTCCAGGTCAGTCATGTGACTGGTGTGAGAACTAAAACAGTTATTAAAACTTTATTTTAAAAGAGAGTAATTCAAGGGACCACGCCGTATAACACGGAACGGGTTTTCTTCCAAGAATAACAGTGCATATCAATAAACAACGCAATGCTTTTTCGAAAAATGAAGCTATTATAAGACCCAGGTCCCATCACACAATGCAACGCAAACCGGAGGATAGGGTTTTCCCTTATAATAGCCAAACATGCTTGGTACGTTTAAAAACAAATCATTTGATACTATTATAAGTGTATAGTGTCAAAACAATTTCAATCATAAATATCAATCAAAGACGACATAAGTGCCCCATACCACTATGTCTCCATACTTGGCTCTACAAATAAAACCGAAATACACGTATTGGAAATTGGGTTTCCGTCATGAGTCGAGGCAAGGGGCAAGCTCCTCTCCGCTTCTAGACACTCTAGAAAATGTCACAGGACTACACACTCTGGGTAACCCTTGGATCGGTTGGGTCGGTCCTCTCTTACGTTTGAGGATTGGCAATTCCTGAACACACGTTTCCCGGTCCTATCAAACCTAATATCGAGGCGCCTCATTCCAACAACCACAAAGGTGAAAAGTATATAAATGTCAGGGCTGGTAAGTCACTGACACCACCAAAGCTAGAAAGAAACGTCGTGTTCTCCCAACGGTCCGTATCCCGTTTTTAACTCATACTGAGGTGTGAGGCTCGCGAATCCACGCTATACACAAAGCTATGCCACGTAGGCCGTGCTTTGATCATCAACCACAAAACTTTGCTTTTCAACAGAAGCCTTGAACCATGCAACTCAGCATGTCACACAGGCAGTTCACGCCATGTGATTGATATCTATCGATATATAACCTCTAAGCTCGTACGTCTCAGAGAAGGGCGTTAAGCAAGAGAATAAATTCTCCACCGCCAAACAGATATATATTTAACAGAAATCAATCAACACAGAATAAAATCCAATGTCAGACACACAATCCATTTACAAGTTCGTTCTGGGTTTGAACGAAACCGGAGGGACTTTCCTCGCATATCCATCGATCTCCAGGTACGTCTGGACGACCACCAACTGATTCCCTCATCTTGGGTGTACAGCCCAATCAAGATCATCAGTAATCACCCAAACGATGTGAAGACTTCCGGTCTTCAACCACCGTCTTCATCTTCGACATATCGTCGAATCGGTTATTCAGAATGGGTATAAACCCGGACTTTCCGAACAACCCGCGTATATTAAAACAAATGTTACACAAACACAACATACGCCTCATTCCAATTCAGCAGCCACTAACCGCAAATTAACAAGAGAACAATTTCCCAAATATTAACCCCGAGGCCGAAACCAACATCAGATCAATATCCAGGAAACCATTCTTCTTAACTAACCTACAACTAGTTTCTAAATTTCATATTCTTAGGGAAAGGTTCCCATTAATTTTATCCAAGATAAATTCTTTAAATTTATTCTTTAATCTTCCTTTGGATGTCATTTCAAACCAAATTATGGTTTTCCAAACTAGTCGAGATTAGCAAACCACACCGAAGTAATTATTTATTTTATTTCCCAATCCCAACCTATTCATCCAATGAAGCAAAACTGGTAATACTCCATATCTAACACCACAGTGTTGTCGGTAAAATTAATTACCATTCCACGTTCAAATCTAATTAAAGATTTAACTACCGCTTGGGAGCAAAACTGGTGATACTCCATTCTCGCTCATTTTCTAAATTTGATAATTTAGATTATCAATTCACATTTTAATCTAATTACAGATTCATTAAAACTCCTTTTACTGGGTTAAAGAACTAATGTCCTTTAAAACACAGTTCACGACAAACCCAAATCACATTCTATTTATTTATCGGGTTAAAGAACAAGTGTCATGTAAAACACCCTTCACGATAAACCCACACATCAATTCTATTTACAACCCATTTCAAATCCAATTTATTTATTTAAAAATAAATGGGTTTTAATTTTAGTTCAAAACTAGTTCATTTCGATAAAAATCTATTTTTATCTTTTCAAATATGGAGTTTTTCATCCTAATTTTTCCCAAATCATTTCTTATGATTTTACACAAATTATTACTATTTTTAATAATTTTATCAAGGCCCGTACAGTCGATTTCCATCAACGGCCATCGAACTGCACTTACAGCGACCTTTTCCAAATTGGATTTGGACGTATCTCCAAATCCAACCGTTAGATTTCAAATTTCTAATATTCGTTAGAAAGCTCTTTCCGATACGAACCCAACGATTCCGGTTTTAGGAGAATCCGACGGTCGGATCTCCCGTAATGTTCGTTCGAAATCAACGGTCGAAATTTTCGAACTGCCGCGGCGCGTTCTATTCAGGCCATTATATTATATATATAATATATATTTCGTCGATTTCTATTTAAAACGAATTTTATAAATAGTTTTAAATTCGTTTCAAAAACAATTTCTACTTCCATTTCAAATTCAAATCAAAATTGAATTTTTCTTTATAAATTCGTTTTAAAATTCATGTCAATTCAATTCAAATTTCGATTCAATTTGAATTCATTTCAAATCTATTTTTATTCTATTTCAATTCGTTTTCAATTCAATTCAAATTCAATTCGTTTTCTGTTCAAATCAAATTCAATTCGTTTTCTATTCAATTCAAATTCAATTCGTTTTCTATTCAAATCAAATTCAATTCGTTTTCTATTCAATTCAAATTCAATTCGTTTTCTATTCAATTCAAATTCGATTCATTTTCTATTCAATTCAAATTCGATTCGTTTTCTATTCAATTCAAATTATAAAAACGAATATAATCGA
This sequence comes from Allium sativum, assembly GCA_030737875.1. Lineage (NCBI taxonomy): Eukaryota > Viridiplantae > Streptophyta > Magnoliopsida > Asparagales > Amaryllidaceae > Allium > Allium sativum. The sequence continues at coordinate 23,752 of JASFAX010005309.1, read as the reverse complement.
TATAAATATCGTTCGCGTCAAAATGGCGCATCTCTAATCAACACGGCTTTATATATTTCAATAATTCCGTTATTCTATTCAACAAATGAATATTTATTTTTGTCAACACATGACTAATCTCAACGAATGAGTACTGTCCACGTGTGACTATTTTTGTTATTTAATATATTTTGTAAAAGCTATGGTATCTATCGTTAAATTTCAAATCAGACTCCAACTGTAAATTAGTAAGAGAACGATTCCCTAAACATTAACCCCGAAGGCCGAAACCAACATCAGATCAATATCCAGGAGATCGCTCATCTTATCTATTTTCCAGTTAGTTTCTAATTTTATATCAAATAAAGATGTAAATTTTATTGTTAAAATATTTCGTTCAACACATGACTAATCTCAACGGATGAGTACGGTCAACACATGAACCTTTATTTTATAATATTCTTTATTTTCTAAATTGGAATGAGGCCCAATCAATTACCATATAAAGTTAATTATATGGATTCCATACAACAAATGTATATAATAGCAACGATAAATAATCAACGATCATCCAAAGTGCACTACACTGTATAAGCATCAAATATAGATATCTAACGCTTATAACAGCCTGTCAATCAATCGATCGACATACAACTAATTATTGGGATTAGTGTATGCCGTATTTTATCCCAATACCCGTGTGGGGTTTCAAACAATCAAACACAGATTTTATTTGTGCAATTGGGCGATGTGTAAAATTTATCGTCCCAATCAATATCAGTCAAATCAGTGTATATAAACAAATCGGCCGATTTGTTTATAAATATTTATTTATTCACTTTCACGTTAAAAATTATATTTTTAACGATAAAATATTTTATTTCAACTATCTACATTTGATTATCGATTTCACATCAACATCACAAACAATTTTCACAACACGTCAATCAAACAAACAAGCCATCCATGGTCTGTGGATGACGGGTGTCGGGTGCTGCTAAGCACCGTCTGCATCCTAGTATATATATATATAACTAGAAAAAGAAATTGAAGAGTTAGAAGTTCTCACCAATAGCTATCCTAACTCCACGACTCTTCTTATGTAGAAATCTTCGTCGTTCTCGCCTTTTGCCACTTTCGTTGCCCGTAGCCACTACATATATAAAAATCGAATTTTTACTTCGCTATTCAATATATAAAAATCAAATTTTTACTTCGCTATTCAATATATAAAAATCGAATTTTTACTTCGCTATTCAATATATAAAAATCGAATTTTTACTTCGCTACTATATAGATAAAAATTCTATTTTTACATCGCTACTATATAGAGATTTCGCCTTTTCTTCACTACATATCTAAAGGTGATATTTTTACTATCTTACCTATATAAAAATTATATTTTTAATATGCCACTAGTATAAAAATTATATTTTTAACTTCTCTATTTTATAAAAATTATATTTTTATAACACCGCTAGTTTCAAAAATGAAAATCTTATTTTTCCCTTTTTCTTTAATGAAAAATATGATCTTTTCCTCATGGAAAAATCTCGCCTTTCCTTATATAAAAATCTGGCCTTTCTTTATATAAAAATTATACCTTTTTAATTTATAAAAGTCATTCCTTTATATTTTATAAAAATCACTTCTATATATTTATAAAAATCACTTCTATATATTTTACAAAATCACTTCTATATATTTATAAAAATCACTTCTATATATTTATCAAAGATATAATCTTCTCAACGTTAAAAATGAAACCTTTTTGCTTTTAAAAATTAAACCTTTCTGCTTTTAAAAATCAAACCTTTCTGCTTTTAAAAATCAAACCTTTCTGCTTTTAAAAATCAAACCTTTCTTATGAACTTTAAGCGAATAAAAATATATGCTTTAACAATCTAAAAATTTAGACTTTCTAATATCAAAAATCAGATTTTTCAAATTAATCTAACTAAATAAATTAAATAATAAGAAATAAAAAGGAAAAACTCACAGTAATTGGTCGAGAGGGGGGGGGCTGCGTCGGTTAGCAGCTGCGCTGGAGGGGAAGGAGAAGAAGAGGAGGGCGGAAGGGGGTGGACTGGTGGCGTCGGGGTCTGGGAGGTCGGGCGTGGGTGCTCCGTCGATGGGAGGGGGGATTTAGGGTTGGACGGCGGAAAGGGGGGGAGGGCTGGAGCGATGCAGCGAAGGGGGGGCGACCTTGGTGGTCGGCGCCGCCACCTGGGGGGAGCGCGGCTCCTCCCCGTCCTTCCCTTTTTTTTCTTCTGATTTTAAATAGAACGGGGGGGGGGGGGCAGAGAAGGTAAAGGAAGAGAAGAAATTTTATTTTTAATTATTTAATTACTTAATTTCTAAAAAGGTACTTTTTATTTCGACCTCGAAACGAGGCCCACCGCCTGTCGTCCATAGCATATTACCCCCATTCCGAACACAATGGGATATGTATCGTAGGCTGATTCGATTGTTTCGATCAGTTTTCGTCAAAATCGACATATAACTCTGTATATTGAATTTGAACACGCATTTCAATTTACCGGGGTCACATACGAACTCTAAAAATTCTAGAAATATATTTTCTAGCTTCGTATTGACGATACGGTCCTAACAAAACTAGTTTCGTCGAATTCTGAGACCGTTGGAAAAATGGCCATTTTCCAGTCGATTAAAATCAACTGAAACTGGTCAAACACGTTTTCCTTTGCCACGCTCACATATTGATTCGAAAAATTATGAAATTTGAAATCTAGCAATAACTTGACATCACGGACCCAACAAAAGTGGTTTCGTCGAAATCCGAGGTCGTTTGCAAAATTCCCATTTTTAAGGGCATGAATTCCATAGCGACTATTCAGAATTTTCAACTGGACATATCTTTTGATTCCCGCTATGAAATTTCGATTTGTCGGATTCGTTGGAAAGATATTCTCAATTAGATTCCAATATTTTTGGTTTCACTAAAATCCGGATTGTTTTGCACCCAGTACATTCATTTGAAGTTTGAAATCGAATTATCGAACTACCGAGCCATTTTCAACTCTATTTATAATTTAAAATAATTAATTATTTTCTAACGACGACGTATATAAATATATACGTCGAATTCTATTCAAAATAAATTTCTCGTCGATATTATTTAAAATAATCTATTTTAAATGTTCAAACATCACTAAAATTGTCAAAATAAAAATTTTAAACTGGCCCAGATTTTCGGGTTGTTACAATCTCCCCCACTTAAAACTTTTCGTCCCCGAAAAGGAACAAAGTCGAAAGTGGTTTGATTAATTAACTCTACGTTCGATCTGGCTTCCATTCTCCAACTTTTCAGTTTCTGAGAATTTTCAAATTCTTCAAAAATTTGGCTAACACCCTAAATTTTCGAAAAATTTCGCCATAACCTCCCCTGCACCGAGAGCCACGGGAAAATCCCGAAATTTCCATATAGGCCTTCTGATCTCAAAAATAAAAATAAAAAGCCAAGCGGCTCATAAAATCATCATCACCCAAACAAAACAGTAAATTATAGTAAACATGTACCTATTTGTCGGGCAAACAAATTTTATTCTCTGCTCTAGCCTCCTTGCTATGACATGTTCAATGTAAGTACATGTATATGCAAGCTAATGCAACCAATTTTCAATACAATTCAATATTTGATACAATTAGGCTAAATGGTTCAAAATTATCAAACAAATAAACAAACAACACAAACATCAATCCATTAGTGAATTAGAGTTTCAAATTCATAACTTTGATATATAAACAAAAAATCATGTTTTTGATGCCAATTCACAACAATAAATCTATCTATATAAGTTTTGGTTCTCACACCAGTCTAATGGAAATATATAGATATCACACCTTCGAAACACGAACATAAATTCTGATGATGTATCTACAATCATCAGAATCATCTCCGGGCAACTATAGCATGATTCTATATCTATCCAGTATATTAAAACTTCGAATATACGTTCATGACGCGTATATGCAAAATCTTTATATATTGGATTGTCCAAATCAATACAAATAAAATATTCAAATACGTATAAAACGATTTAAATTTTTAAAACAAAATTGTTTTCATTTGAAAAATATACTCTTCACACCCGTTCTAGGATACTACTAATCCTATCTCTAACGAGTCATTCAAATTGGATATTACTAATCCAATATCTGATGAATTCTTTCGTATGGTTCTAATGTGTCTTGTTCTCGAGCTCTGTAAACCAAAGCTCTGATACCAAATGTGACGGCCTGGAATTTCGCTCGATCCGAATTAGTCGTTAAACCGATCTAGACCGTTCGAAATCCCTGATCGTTTTGAGAACACGACAAATAGAACGCAGACGGAAGAACATTTCATTGCTATTACAACAATTCCATCAGATACAAGATTATACAGAGTATAAATGAATAAATTACATTCGATAAATATCAGAGATTACAATAAATTACATAGCAGCGGAAAATAATACAAAAGCACAACTGAAAGTAATACACGGATACAGAGCTTTCCGAGCATCGTTCCAGCTGTAAATCAGGATCCTGTGAATATAAATTTGCAAAATCAAAACTACTAGCTGCCCGTGTCGAAAATATGGGCACCCAGAGTTTAGGTTAAAACAATAAACTTCAGGTCAGTCATGTGACTGGTGTGAGAACTAAAACAGTTATTAAAACTTTATTTTAAAAGAGAGTAATTCAAGGGACCACGCCGTATAACACGGAATGGGTTTCCTCCAAAGAATAACAGTGCATATCAATAAACAACGCAATGCTTTTTCGAAAAATGAAGCTATTATAAGACCGAGGTCCCATCACACAATGCAACGCAAGCTGGAGGATAGGGTTTTCCCTTATAATAGCCAAACATGCTTGGTACGTTTAAAAACAAATCATTTGATACTATTATAAGTGTATAGTGTCAAAACAATTTCAATCATAAATATCAATCATAGACGACATAAGTGCCCCATACCACTATGTCGCCATACTAGGCTCTACAAATAAAACCGAAATACACGTATTGGAAATTGGGTTTCTGTCATGAGCCGAGGCAAGGGGCAAGCTCCTCTCCGCTTCGAGACACTCTAGCAAATGTCCCAGGACTACACACTCTGGGTAACCCTTGGATCGGTTGGGCCGGTCCTCTCTTACGTTTGAGGATTGGCAATTCCTGAACACACGTTTCCCGGTCCTATCAGACCTAATATCGAGGCGCCTCATTCCAACAACCACAAAGGTGAAAAGTATATAAATGTCAGGGCTGGTAAGTCACTGACACCACCAAAGCTAGAAAGAAACGTCGTGTTCTCCAACGGTCTGTATCCCGTTTTTAACTCATACCGAGGTGTGAGGCTCGCGAATCCACGCTATACACAAAGCTATGCCACGTAGGCCGTGCTTTGATCATCAACCACAAAACTTTGCTTTTCAACAGAAGCCTTGATCCATGCAACTCAGCATGCCACACAGGCAGTTCATGCCATGTGATTGATATCTATCGATATATAACCTCTAAGCTCGTACGTCTCAGAGAAGGGCGTTAAGCAAGAGAATAAATTCTCCGCCGCCAAACAGATATATATTTAACAGAAATCAATCAACACAGAATAAAATCCAATGTCAGACACACAATCCATTTACAAGTTCGTTTTGGGTCTGAACGAAACCGGAGGCACTTTCCTCGCATATCCATCGATCTCCAGGTACGTCTGGACGACCACCAACTGATTCCCTCATCTTGGGTGTACAGCCCAATCAAGATCATCAGTAACCACCCAAACGATGTGAAGACTTCCGGTCTTCAACCACCGTCTTCATCTTTGACATATCGTCGAATCGGTTATTCAGAATGGGTATAAACCCGGACTTTCCGAACAACCCGCGTATATTAAAAACAAATGTTACACAAACACAACATACGCCTCATTCCAATTCAGCAGCCACTAACCGCAAATTAGCAAGAGAACAATTTCCCAAATATTAACCCCGAAGGCCGAAACCAACATCAGATCAATATCCAGGAAACCATTCTTCTTAACTAACCTACAACTAGTTTCTAAATTTCATATTCTTAGGGAAAGGTTCCCATTAATTTTATCCAAGATAAATTCTTTAAATTTATTCTTTAATCTTCCTTTGGATGTCATTTCAAACCAAATTATGGTTTTCCAAACTAGTCGAGATTAGCAAACCACACCGAAGTAATTATTTATTTTATTTCCCAATCCCAACCAATTCATCCCATGAAGAAAAACTGGTAATACTCCATATCTAACACCACAGTGTTGTCGGTAAAATTAATTACCATTCCACGTTCAAATCTAATTAAAGATTTAACTATCGCTTTGGAGCAAAACTGGTGATACTCCATTCTCGCTCATTTTCTAAATTTGATAATTTAGATTATCAATTCACATTTCAATCTAATTACAGATTCATTAAAACTCCTTTTACTGGGTTAAAGAACTAATGTCCTTTAAAACACAGTTCACGACAAACCCAAATCACATTCTACTTATTTATCGGGTTAAAGAACAAGTGTCATGTAAAACACCCTTCACGATAAAACCACACATCAATTCTATTTACAACCCATTTCAAATCCAATTTATTTATTTAAAAATAAATGGGTTTTAATTTTAGTTCAAAACTAGTTCATTTCGATAAAAATCTATTTTTATCTTTTCAAATATGGAGTTTTTCATCCTAATTTTTCCCAAATCATTTCTTATGATTTTACACAAATTATTACTATTTTTAATAATTTTATCAAGGCCCGTACAGTCGATTTCCATCAACGGCCATCGAATTGCACTTACAGCGACCTTTTCCAAATTTGATTTGGACGTATCTCCAAATCCAACCATTAGATTTCAAATTTCTAATATTCTTTAGAAAGCTCCTTCCGATACGAACCCAACGGTTCCGGTTTTAGAAGAGTCCGACGGTCGGATCTCCCGTAATGTTTGTTCGAAATCAATGGTCGAAATTTTCGAACTGCCGCGGCGCGGCGCGTTCTATTCAGGCCATTATATTATATATATAATATATATTTCGTCGATTTCTATTTAAAACGAATTTTATAAATAGTTTTAAATTCGTTTCAAAAACAATTTCTACTTCCATTTCAAATTCAAATCAAAATTGAATTTTTCTTTATAAATTCGTTTTAAAATTCATGTCAATTCAATTCAAATTTCGATTCAGTTTGAATTTATTTCAAATCGATTTTTATTCTATTTCAACTCATTTTCAATTCAAATTCAATTCATTTTCTATTCAAATCAAATTCAATTCGTTTTCTATTCAATTCAAATTCAATTCGTTTTCTATTCAAATCAAATTCAATTCGTTTTCTATTCAATTCAAATTCAATTCGTTTTCTATTCAATTCAAATTCGATTCGTTTTCTATTCAATTCAAATTATAAAAACGAATATAATCGATATAAATATCGTTCGTGTCAAAATGGCGCATCTCTAATCAACACGGCTTTATATATTTCAATAATTCCGTTATTCTATTCAACAAATGAATATTTATTTTTGTCAACACATGACTAATCTCAACGAATGAGTACTGTCCACGTGTGACTATTTTTGTTATTTAATATATTTTGTAAAAGCTATCGTATCTATCGTTAAATTTCAAATCAGACTCCAACTGTAAATTAGTAAGAGAACAATTCCCTAAACATTAACCCCGAAGGCCGAAACCAACATCAGATCAATATCCAGGAGATCGCTCATCTTATCTATTTTCCAGTTAGTTTCTAATTTTATATCTAATAAAGATGTAAATTTTATTGTTGAAATATTTCGTTCAACACATGACTAATCTCAACGGGTGAGTACGGTCAACACATGAACCTTTATTTTATAATATTCTTTATTTTCTAAATTGGAGTGAGGCCCAATCAATTACCATATAAAGTTAATTATATGGATTCCATACAACAAATGTATATAATAGCAATGATAAATAATCAACGATCATCCAAAGTGCACTACACTGTATAAGCATCAAATATAGATATCTAACGCTTATAACAGCCTGTCAATCAATCAATCGACATACAACTAATTATTGGGATTAGTGTATGCCGTATTTTATCCCAATACCCATGTGGGGTTTCAAACAATCAAACACAGATTTTATTTGTGCAATTGGGCGATGTGTAAAATTTATCGTCCCAATCAATATCAGTCAAATCAGTGTATATAAACAAATCGGCCGATTTGTTTATAAATATTTATTTATTCACTTTCACGTTAAAAATTATATTTTTAACGATAAAATATTTTATTTCAACTATCTACATTTGATTATCGATTTCACATCAACATCACAAACAATTTTCACAACACGTCAATCAAACAAACAAGCCATCCATGGTCTGTGGATGACGGGTGTCGGGTGCCGCTAAGCACCGTCTGCATCCTAGTATATATATATATATATAACTAGAAAAAGAAATTGAAGAGTGAGAAGTTCTCGCCAATAGCTATCCTAACTCCACGACTCTTCTTATGTAGAAATCTTCGTCGTTCTCGCCTTTTGCCACTTTCGTTGCCCGTAGCCACTACATATATAAAAATCGAATTTTTACTTCGCTATTCAATATATAAAAATCGAATTTTTACTTCGCTATTCAATATATAAAAATCAAATTTTTACTTCGCGATTCAATATATAAAAATCGAATTTTTACTTCGCTACTATATAGATAAAAATTCTATTTTTACATCGCTACTATATAGAGATTTCGCCTTTTCTTCACTACATATATAAAGGTGATATTTTTTACTATCTTACCTATATAAAAATTATATTTTTAATATGCCACTAGTATAAAAATTATATTTTTAACTTCTCTATTTTAGAAAAATTATATTTTTATAACACCGCTAGTTTCAAATATGAAAATCTTATTTTTCCCTTTTTCTTTAATGAAAAATATGATCTTTTCCTCATGGAAAAATCTCGCCTTTCCTTATATAAAAATCTGGCCTTTCTTTATATAAAAATTATACCTTTTTAATTTATAAAAGTCATTCCTTTATATTTTATAAAAATCACTTCTATATATTTATAAAAATCACTTCTATATATTTTACAAAATCACTTCTATATATTTATAAAAATCACTTCTATATATTTATCAAAGATCTAATCTTCTCAACGTTAAAAATGAAACCTTTTTGCTTTTAAAAATTAAACCTTTCTGCTTTTAAAAATCAAACCTTTCTGCTTTTAAAAATCAAACCTTTCTTATGAACTTTAAGCGAATAAAAATATAAACTTTAACAATCTAAAAATTTAGACTTTCTAATATCAAAAATCAGATTTTGCAAATTAATCTAACTAAATAAATTAAATAATAAGAAATAAAAAGGAAAAACTCACAGTAATTGATCGAGAGGGGGGGCTGCGTCGGTTAGCAGCTGCGCTGGAGGGGAAGGAGAAGAAGAGGAGGGCGGAAGGGGGTGGACTGATGGCGTCGGGGTCTGGGAGGTCGGGCGCGGGTGCTCCGTCGATGGGAGGAGGGGATTTAGGGTTGGACGGCGGAAAGGGGGGAGGGCTGGAGCGATGCGGCGAAGGGGGGGGGGGCGACCTTGGTGGTCGGCGCCGCCACCTAGGGGAGCACGGCTCCTCCCCGTCCTTCTCTTTTTTTTTTCTGATTTTAAATAGAACGGGGGGAGGGGGTAGAGAAGGTAAAGGAAAAGGGAGAGAGGAAATTTTATTTTTAATTATTTAATTATTTAATTTCTAAAAAGGTACTTTTTATTTTGACCTCGAAACGAGGCCCACCGCCTGTCGTCCATAGCGTATTACCCCCATTCCGAACACAATGGGATATGTATCGTAGGCTGATTCGATCGTTTCGATCAGTTTTCGTCAAAATCGACATATAACTCTATATATTGAATTTGAACACGCATTTCAATTTACCGGGGTCACATACAAACTCTAAAAATTCTAGAAAAATATTTTCTAGCTTCGTATTAACGATACGGTCCTAACAAAACTAGTTTCGTCGAATTCTGAGACCGTTGGAAAAATGGCCATTTTCCAGTCGATTAAAATCAACTGAAACTGGTCAAACACGTTTTCCTTTGCCACACTCACATATTGATTCGAAAAATTATGAAATTTGAAATCTAGCAATAACTTGACATCACGGACCCAACAAAAGTGGTTTCGTCGAAATCCGAGGTCGTTTGCAAAATTCCCATTTTAAGGGCCTGAATTCCATAGCGACTATTCAGAATTTTCAACTGGACATATCTTTTGATTCTCGCTATGAAATTTCGATTTGTCAGATTCTTTGGAAAGATATTCTCAATTAGATTCCAATATTTTTGGTTTCACTAAAATCCGGATTGTTTTGCACTCGGTACATTCATTTGAAGTTTGAAATCGAATTATTGAACTACCGCGCCATTTTCAATTCTATTTATAATTTAAAATAAATATTTATATTCTAACGATGACGTATATAAATATATACGTCGAATTCTATTCAAAATAAATTTCTCGTCGATATTATTTAAAATAATCTATTTTAAATGTTCAAACATCACTAAAATTGTCAAAATAAAAATTTTAAACTGGCCCAGATTTTCGGGTTGTTACATGAAACTTACATAAAACTACACAGGTTATGGATCTAAAGGTGTCAACTTGTTTGGTTAAATGTCACAACTTACGTAATATGATCATAACCCAAGTTCATGTATAAACTTGCATATGTGGTTTATGCAACATAATGATGGTGTGAACTAGCATCTGACCCATAGAACTCACACATGTTATAACCTAATTTTAGATCTAAATAGATGTCATAGGATATGTGAGATTATACATACTAATCAATCTAAACTTGCATAGGTACATGTGATTTATCATGTGAATCATCATAGCCCAAACATATATAATCAACATCATGATTCATAAGCTAACTACAACATAATAACATCATGGCTTTGTAACATCGCAACTTAGCATAGAAACTTGCAACATATATAATATCATCATAGAATGATTTACAACATATAGGATATCATCATCACATAACATAGGATTTACAACATACATGATAGCATAAGGTTTACAACAACATATATGACAATTCACATCATTTTCTTATGATCCATATTACATCTTAATCTAATTAGTTTGCTAATAATCTTATTAAGATCATCATACTCACAATTAGAAAAGAAAGAGAGTCTTGATTTGCTTTAGAGTTGAGTAGAATTAGAGTTTTGATTAGCTTTCTTCCTTCTTAGTTGGCAGCGGCTACACTGAGTTCCATGGCGATGGCATGACGGCGGCTATTCTATTTTTCATGTGATTTTAGAGTGAGAGACTACCTAGGTATATATAGAGTTTAGGATTTATTTAGACCGTCAGATCAACTCAGAACTAACCTGAACCGTTAAATTAGCCAACTCAGCCCTAAAGACACATCAGCAGCTCAAGATTGGGCTCAGCCAAAACCTGGCCGACTGAACCAGGTCGACACCCAGGTCGACTGCGCAGTCGACCTGGTCCTGGGGGTGTCGACTGCCCAGTCGACTCCCCAGTCGACCTGGGGTGCTGGGCGGGAAATTTCCCGCCTGGCCTGTTTGACTTCGAATTTTGAATTTTCTGAAACTTCTAATGGCCATATCTCCTTCATACGAAGTCCAAATCACGCAAACTCGGACTCTATTTCAACTAGAATTCCGAGACGAACACAATGGCGCAACCCGTTTCCCACAATTCTCACGTCTGAGATTAGTTATTCTTTAATTTGTGAATATTTATATTAACAGAATTACGGGGTGTTACATTCTCCCCTCCTTAAAGGATTTCGACCCCGAAATCTTCAAGTCAAGAAGAATTTATATCCTAACATCCAATCGTCCATCTACTCAACCATCAAACACAGGCATCCAGTGTCCTTATAGACTTCTAATGCTTTCATGTTTAAATGCATAGTGTGTGTATATGTCCATATCTAATGCAAAATCAGGCGGTCCACTGATTCAGTTGACCTCCTTAATGCAAATCATGATAGTGCCATGCGTCCATTATGTATGCAAAAGATCCTTAATGCTACATATTATCTCTATATGTGTGCACAATCATCATCTGAATGCAGCATCCATATGATAAAACAATCATCATACATCCATTTTACTAAATACATCCATATATATGCAATATGAAGTGACTGAGCCGATCTAGTGCCTAATAGTGTGTGTATATGCGTCCACGAGCAACCACTAGTAAACACTTGCATCCACTTTGCATCCATCATACATAACATGTCTCAAACACATGTTTCAACCATAGGATTATCCTAACTAAAGGTCAAAAATACTAGCGAGAGGACATACTAAAGATAAGATAAGTACAAGCAAAGCGATAAAGGAGAAATTAAAAGACATACCCTCAAAAAGAAAAGGGTAAAATGAACGCATCTTCTCTTCTGTCTCCCAAGTAGCGTTGCTCTCATCATCTCCCCATTGCACTTTGACTAGTCTGACCTCTTGATTCCTCAACTCCTTGATCTCCGACCCAAGAATGCACGTAGGAGCTCGTCGAATTGTCGCATCACGCTCTATCTCCACCTCTCTAAGCAAGCTCGGCTCTACCACTTCCGCGGTCTCGTGCAAGCACTTCCTCAAATGTGACACATGGAATACGTCGTGTACACCACTAAGTCTCTCAGACAACTCCACTCTATACGCCATCTGTCCAATCTTCTCCTTAATAGGAAACGGCCCTACAAACCTTGGTGCTAATTTCCCAAAGGACCCAAAGCGAACAACATTCCGTAATGGAGACACTTTGATAAAGACCATGTCCCCAACATCAAACTCAAGATCTGTCCTCCTTTTGTCTCCATAAGATTTCTGCCTATCTTGCGCCGTCTTCATCCTCCTTCGAATCAAGTCGATCTTTTCCGAAGTCTCTCTAACCATATCGGGCCCAAGTATGATCTTATCCATAGATTCCCACCAACATGTTGGTGAACGACAAGGTCATCCATAAAGAGCTTTGAAAGGTGCCATGCCAATGCTAGATTGAAAGCTGTTATTATATGCGAACTCCACCAATGGAAGATGCTCTTCCCATGTACCCCCAAAGTCTAGGATACATAGCCTCAAAAGATCCTCTAGAATTCGATTCACCCTCTCGGTCTGGCCGTCCGTCTGAGGATGATACGCGGTGCTCAAACATAACTGAGTCCCTACCGCCTCTTGTAAGCTCCTCCAAAATTCGCTAGTGAAGATAGGATCACGGTCGCTTACTATGCTAGAAGGAACACCATGCAAACGAACTATCTCTCGGACGTATTCAGAAGCTAACCATGGAGCAGTCCTCTTACTCTTCAAGGGAATAAAATGGGCGCTCTTAGTAAGTCTGTTTACTATAACCCAAATCCCCGTATTACCCTTCCTTGATCTTGGTAATCCATCCACAAAATCCATCGAGACACTATCCCACTTCCATTGCGGAACCTCTAATGGGTGAAGCAACCCACCGGGTTTCTTTTGCTCCGCTTTTACTTGTTGGCACACCAAGCATCTAGCGACATACTCGGCCACATCCCTCTTCATACCGGCCCAAAAGAAAACTCGCTTCATGTCTTTGTACATCTTGTCCCCGCCGGGATGAATGGTCATCTTCGAACGATGTGCATCATTAAGAGTAGTCTTCCTCAAGTCCTGGTCTCATGGTACACAAAGTCTACTATCCCTACGTAACCAACCCTTATCATCTAGGGTATACCTACAGAGATGTCTTGATGACTCCCCTCTTTTGAGCTTTTCTACTAACTCAACCAATTGTGGGTCGTCTCGTTGTGCCTCACCAATCCGTCCCAAAAGCGTAGGTCTGACCTCCAAGGATGCTAGCAAATCGGGTACAAAGTCAACGGAAGGTCTAAAGTCAAACATAGAGATGAATTCTAAGTTTCGCCGTTCAACAAACAACGGACTCAAGGACAACCTTTTCCTACTTAAGGCGTCTGCCACCACGTTACCCTTGCCAGGGGTATATGTTATTTCGGAATCGTAGGACGCTAAGAACTCCATCCACCTTTGTTGTCTTAAATTCAAGTCCTTCTAAGAGAATAAGTATTTTAAAGATTTGTGGTCAGTGAATAATTCGAATTTCTCGCCAAGAAGATAATGGCGCCAAGACTTAAGCGCAAAAACAATTGCGGCCAACTCTAGGTCATGTGTAGGGTAATTTTTCTCATGCGCTCTCAACTGTCTTCCACCATAGGCTATTACCCTTCCCTCTTGCATTAAGACTGCGCCTAGACCTGTCCCACAAGCATCGGTATAAACAGTAAATGGCTTACTCCCGTCTGGCAGCACTAAGACTGGAGCTGAGGTCAAAGCTCTCTTTAAACGTTGGAACGCATCATCACAATCTACGTCCCACGCGAAGACTAGGTTCTTCTTCGTCAGGCGTGTCAATGGAGCTGATATTTTTGCGAAGTCTTTGATAAACTTCCTATAGTAGCCAGCCAACCCCAAGAAACTCCTTACTTCGGTAGCATTTTTTTAGGGACCTTCCAATGATGGATGGCCACCACTTTCGCGGGATCCACAGCTATCCCTTCTTTGGAAACCACGTGCCCTAAGAATCGCACTTCCTCTCTCCAGAAGTGACACTTAGTAAATTTAGCTTTAAGGTTATGCGCTCGTAGAGTCTCCAACGCTTCCCTAAGGTGTAGGGAATGCTCTTCTTCATTCTTAGAAAAGATCAAGATGTCGTCTACAAAGACCACCACGAATTTATTAAGGTACTCCCTAAACACCCTACTCATCAAATCAACAAAGTATGCGGAGGCGTTTGTCAAACCGAAGGGCATCACTAGCCATTCATAGAAACCGTCCGGAGTCCTAAAGGCAGTCTTGTCAATGCTATCCTCAGCCACTCTCAACTGATGGAAACTAGTGGCTAAGTCCAACTGCGAAAAAACTGAGGCGCCAACTAACTGATCGAAGAGATCGTCAATCCTCGGCAGTGGGTGTCTGTTCTTCTTAGTAAGCTTATTAAGTTCTCTACAGTCCACACACAGTCTAAGGGACCCATACGCCTTCGTGGCAAATACTACTGGAGCACCCCACTCCGATATACTTCGTCTTATGAACCCCTTCTCAAGCAACTCCTTCACTTGCTTATTGAGTTCCCTCCTTTCACGAGGAGCCATGTGGCGTACTGGCAAAGATACTGGTTTTGCATTATCCACAAGATATATTCGAAAATCTATCTCCCGCTTCGGAGGCAAGCCCTTCACCTCCTCAAACACATCCGAGCATTCTCGGACCACTCTAACAGATCGTAGATTTTCCACCGACGCGTCAAGCGATTCTAGATAACTTAGCATAACGGAATTTATGGGATTACAAAAGATTTCGAGAGTGTTGCCAAGGAGAGTCATGAGCCTAACTACTCTCCTTTCACAATCAAGAATGGCCCCATTTCTGGATAACCAATCCATCCCTAAAATTAGCCCATAGCCAGTGAAGCCCAAAACATAAGCATCACATCTAAACTCAACGCTAAGTATAGAAATTTTCAAATCCAAACATATCATGGACAAATAAGCTGAGCCTCCAATTGGATTCAAAACAACTAAGGGATCCTCTATTAAACTGGTGTTTAAGTGCAGTGATTCAACTAATGATGTAGAGATAAATGAATGCGATGCGCCCGAATCGAATAAGGTACGGACAGGATGATCAAACAGAAAAACTAAGCTTTCAACAGAAATGGTTCTACCTCGTTCTTGCAGCGGTGGGACCGCGAGAGCCTGAACTTGTCCCCTTGCCTGCCCTAGTGCCATAAGAGCCTGCACCTGTCCTCCCGAGGTAGACCCTGCCCTCTGCCCCTTCTTTGGGCAGTCCTTCACTAGATGTCCCGCTTCACCACAGTGAAAACAACCAGTCTTCTTTTTCTTTCTGCAATCCTTGCTGAGATGGCCTGGTGTCCCACAGTTAAAGCATCTTTTCTTTCCTTTGCCATTATTGTCTTTACCACCCTTCTTGTTTTGCTGTTGTGGTTTCTTCTGATCCCCTTTCTTCTCGGGTGCCTTATTAGCATTAGCGCCTTTCTCCTCGTGCATGAGTGCCATGTCTACTAGCTTCTCAAAGGTGGCCCCCATAGGTATGTGGGTCATAGCCAACCCTTGCAACGACTCATTCAAGCAATTAACGAACCTCAGAGCCTTCTTCTCCTGCGTGTTCACCAAATCTAAGCCAAACCTTGCCAATTGGTTAAATTTGTTGACATATTCTTTCACTGATGAGCTTCCTTGCTTTAATGTCAAGAACCTTTCCATATATAGATTCTCTTCTGCCCTTGAGAGAAACTTTGCCTCAAACCTACGTCTGAAATCCACCCAAGAATCAATAGGACGCTCCCCATTAGTGACCTCCCACCAAAACGAGGCCTCTCCCTTCATTAACCAAGCTGCTAATTTGACTTTCCTCCCTTCTTCTACTTCAAAGATTTCTAGCAATTCTTCCACTTCCTTAAGCCAATCTCTAGCTTCCACAAACGTTTCTGACCCTTGAAAAGGTTTTCCACCCATAGCCTTAAATTCCTTGCATGTCTTTGCAAAAGTATCAACGCGGGGATGGGAAGGAGGAGGAGCGGGTGCAACTGGTGGTGGAGGAACATTGGCTGGACCTGCAGCGGCCCTAGCCTCTAATAACCTCCTATACCATCCTGGTATCGTTACACCCTCCGGAAGGTTAAGATCTTCAGCCATGCTGAAACGAAAAAGGAAAGATTCAAAATGGAGAATTCGAAAGATAAAGATATATGGCTATTGGGGATTATGTTTTTCATAAAAACTTTTCTCTTTAAATTACTCATCAAGACATGTTTTTGAAAACACTTCTTCCAAAAATACTTTAGAAAAATAGTTTTTCTAAAAATTTTATCTGTTCTGGTAACCTTAAGCTCTGATACCACGTGTAACACCCCACGTCCATTAATGTCACTCACAAAGGGAATGCATTAACTTCCATGGAGGTTTCAAGTGAATATAGAACAGAAAAATTACAACAAGATAGATAATAATTAGTACTTGGAAATCTAAAACTTAATTTCATTGCAGCGGAAATTAAACATGTTTGTTACATCATAAAACCATAAATCAGAGTCACGTACAATATCCATCTTGATAAAACAAAATACATAACCCCATTACATAAATAGCCATTAAAGAAGATAACAAGCTGGACTTTACTTCAGCGGTCCAAGCTTTCCAAAAGAGAGATAAAGCAATCCAATCAAACTCCGCTAGAGCTGGGCCCACCCTGAGGACCTGGAGGGGGGAAAGATAGAAATGGAGGGGGTCAGACATAAAGTCTGGCGAGTATGATAATTCTAACAATACTATTATCAAAATAACTAGACTAAGGCGTAAGCTGGAAAACAAGGAAATGTCTATGAACTATTGGGTATGGAAGAGCAGATAAAGATAACGTTAAAGGAACACCTAATACTAACGAATAATTACTACACTGCACCACACCAGTCACCTTAAAGGTTGATCCCACATGCTTCACTTAGAAGTTTTATAAATAACTTCGTGTACCCTAGCTGACTACATAGGTGCCGCCTGCCCCTATCTCCGCTAGGTGTACCCCACTACCCACTTTCGATCGGCTCCCTACTCGTAGATACCCGTGCTGGCCCCACAGTCGGGTGTATCACTCCCCTAAAGTGGCAACCCGATACAACTAAAGAATGCACGGCTTATACCTACACGATGCAACAATGTCTTACCTACCAGTCCGGGTCCACACACGCATATGAAACCCGTTGGACTTGCGTTGCCACCGCTAACCCGTTTGGCCTCTTATAGTCAAGCCTAGTATGCGTGTCCCGTCCTCGACTTGGGTCGAGCCCACAAAGATACGTTTGGGTTACTGGTTGAAATGGGCCCCCTTTACTTACCACAAGCTATCCACCTAAGCTTGTCCCCACTAGTACATCCCACTTAACCCTCTTAGTCATGTTCATTTACATGTGTGTTTGGTTAAGTCTTACTAATCGTATTTCAAATGCCACTAAAGACACTCACTAGATTCCTCATGCCACCCAAGGCACCTACTTAACCCCCATGTCCCACCTCACATGTTTATCTGGTTAAGTATTTCTTAATTCATTCAGGCCATAACCTCATAAAGACCTCTCACATTAGACTGGCATTTATGGCAGCTGGATTTGCCAGGCGGGTCCGGGCAGTCTTACACCATAAAAAAGTCTAACCTCGTGTCTTTACAACTGTTATGCTTTAATTTGGGCCTAGGACCTCTCACATTGGGCTGACATTTGTGACTACTGGATTTGCCGGGCGGGTCCGGGCAGTTTTATGTCACAAACGAGTCCAACCTCGTGTCCTAAGCATTGATTAACACTTATGATCTTTTACCCCAGTTTTAAATATATCCCTATTCAAATCATTAATTAATTCCAATTTTAATGATGTCCATAATTGACTCAATTATGGCCATCCACTTATGGTATGCAAAATCATATCAATTGCACCCCAATTTCTTAATATTAAATCCTTAATATTACCCCTACCACACGTTATACGTTCGCTTATTCAACGCAAAATATACGTTAGACTCGAATAGTCTAACTCATAGCACAAAGATAAATTATCACAACATATAGACAAATAAAATAGATCAAATCATAATAGGGATGAAACTTACATAAAACTACACATGTCATGGATCTAAAGGTGTCAACTTGTTTGGTTAAATGTCAAAACTTACATAATATGATCATAACCCAAGTTCATGTATAAACTTGCATATGTGGTTTATGCAACATAATGATGGTGTGAACTAGCATCTAACCCATAGAACTCACACATGTTATAACCTAATTTTAGATCTAAATAGATGTCATAGGATATGTGAGATTATACATACTAATCAAGCTAAACTTGCATAGTGTAATGACCCGCATTTTAGCGGTCGAATAATTAATTTATTTAATTATATAAATAGTGATATAGTGAATTAAATAGTGGTTTAATTAAATAATATGGAATATTTAATTAATTTAAATAATTAAATAATATATTTAATTCAGAAATAACCAGAAATTGTGAATTGACAATATAATGTGAGTTGGGTCATCCCTAAGATTTAATTCAGCTTAGATTTGAATTATATTGACGAATATATTCAATCGACGTCGGTTTGAACGTATAATTATAATATAATTAAAACAGAGCGCGTAACGACACGGTAGTTCGCTATTTGGCAATTTGAACTTCAACTGAATATACAAGGTTCGTTTTAAATCGGATTTCTGTGAAACAAGAAACGTGTGGAGCTAGTGAAATATATTTTTCTAGTGAAAGAGAAAAATCGAGATTTCGTCGTGTAGATTTTAATTTATGTCCAAATCAAATATTCAGAAAAACAGCGGTATATTCGTCGTGGCCGTAACGGTTATTCAAATATATTTGAATATCGGTTTTGAATTTAGGCAAGGTTCTTTTGGGAAATAGTGATAATTTAATTTTTAGAATTTTATAGAAATTTTTAATTAAATAAATAAACAACTTTTTGTTTGGAATATTTTGCACCCTGTAATCAACATTGTGGGGTTTCAAAATATGAGTTAATCTACCGGTATTATTATATTTTTAAAATCGTGGTAGCTTACTGGTCACAATGGTATTTTCATATCAGTCCATGGACAAACAGAGTTTCGTATAATGGGGTACTCTAAGGTGTAAAACAAATCTCCTAATCTTGATTATAATTCAACGATAAGGTAAATAGTTCTAAAAGAATATATATATATATACCGTTGTTGACATCATCTATGTAACTATGTGGAGAGAACCATAGACATACATTATTGCTGAAGGATATAAGCTTGGAAATGGAAGTGTACAGCCGGTCATATTTGTGTATGTTGACACTAAAAAGTGGACGCTTCTTCACCACACAAACAAATATCTAAATCTTATCCTCTATAAATACACCTTAGTTAATTTCCTTAAGACCTAATGTTTCTTTCTTCTGGATCTCTAGAACGAGCCGCCACAAATGAAAAATAAAAGAAAAAACACAGAAGAAACCGTAGTCCTCAAGAAAAATCAAATAAAAACTTGTATTGATTTGTGAAACCCTTCTCGTCAATATCGTAGCACCTAGATGGGTTTGATTTCACTGTTGTTTGCTTAAAATGGTTCAACGTCGGCTAGGGAATTCAACGGCACTGATGATGGAGGAAGGAGGCGGCTTTATCTGTGGCCATCGCGTTCTGTGCAGGGGGAAACTGACGGTTGCGTTGTGGTGTTTGAACCCTTCTGGAGCTACTGCGTTGGGTACAGCAAGGAGAGGGGAGAATAATGATAGGTTTTGATTGAGAGGGGAGATGGAGTTAACAGTGAAGCATAGTGGTATTGGGGGAGGTGACTGAATTGGTATCAATGGAGAGTTTGAAGGTTTTGGTTGATGTAAATGGTGATCTGTTGGCTTTGGTTGTGTTGAATGGAAGGTCTGTGCGATGGGATTTTAAAGGGGAATCAAATGTTTTAGTTTGTTGTTTTGGTGATGAAAGGTAGCAGCTAGAAGTATGATAGGGGAGCAGTTTTGTGCGTGATTCCTGGAGCCTGTTAAAGGATGATGGGTTGGTACAGGAAAAGCATTTCTTTGTGTGGTGTTCCTTGAAGATGCGTTTGATCTAAGGGAGGGTTGTTCGAAGCTAAGCACGGCTAGGACCGAAAGAAATTCTGGGTTTGAGGATTGGAAATGGGTGGGCCTTAAGTGGGAATTGCGCCAACAAAGGGAAATAAAGAATTCCGCGAAACAAGTTGCGTTGGGACCGTATGGACGAGAGCTTCACAATGAAGCTGACTGGAAGTGGATTGGGGCTCGTATGAATTTATGGCGAAATAAATTGTTCATTTGAATCAACGACAATTATCGTTATTAACGATGATAGTCCAATGTGAGTAAAACTCACCAACTCTGAATATTTCTATTTTTACAGTGTATTCTTAGAACTGTTAAAAATTGTCTGTTTGATTGTGTGTTGACTGTTTGATTGAACTGCTAGTCAGTTAGTAGAAGTTATATATATATATATATATCTGTATATATATATAAACCGTTAAATATTTATATGTTGATTCTGCTATCAGAATATTTCATATCAAAGTGAAATCGATGTTAATCGTATTGTCTAACATCTGTGATGAAGGGAAATAGGTCGGAGGAATCCAACTGGATTCCTCAACATTTATTTTGCTGTTATTCATATATTTTAATATATGGTATGATATATAATTTGCTGTTGATTTTGTATGTTTGACGATATTTATCGTTGTTATATGGTATGTTAAATACCATAAGAAATACCAAAAAGTAGAAAGGAGGTTTTCAAAGTATATTTTGAAAATAATTTATTTATATAAAATCAATGGATTTTATATATATAAGGAAAGAAAGATTTTATAAAAGGAAATAAAATCTATAAAATCAAAGGGGTTAAAAAGAGATATATTTGTCAAAAACAAATATAAAGAGATATATTTGTCAAAACAAATATAAAGAGATATATTTGTCAAAACAAATATAAAGGAAATATATTTGAAATCAAATATAAAGGAAATATATTTGAAAGCAAATATAAAGGAATTATTTATTTAGGGAATAAATAAAGAGTTAAATGGAATTATTTATTTAGGGAATAAATAAAGAGTTAAAAGGAATTATTTATTTAGGGAATAAATAAAGAGTTAAAAGGAATTATTTATATAGGAAATAAATAAAGAGTTAAAAGGATTTATTTATTTGGAAAATAAATAAAAGTATAAAGAGATATTTATTTGCTGAATAAATAGAAAAGATAAAATGAGATATTTATTTGATAAATAAAAGGAATATTTATTTGATAAATAAATAGAACTAAATCAGAAGAATATTTAGAAGATGAATAGAAAATGGAAATCTGTTTTTAACAAATAAATAGAAAGGATTAATTTATAAATAATAGTTTATAAATTAAATAAATATTTATCATTTGATAAATGAAATATATAAGTCTGAACTTATATAGAGAAGAGATATTGGTTTCAACACCGATAGTTTTAAATAGAATATGTACCCAACACTTGTATAAGTGAAGTAACATTATTAAAGAGAACATTTATAAAGTGAAGAACCGTTACTAAAAGTAAATCTTTATAAATGAATAAACGTTATCAAATAGGAGTTTTTCGAATAGGAGAAATCGATTAGAGTTAGGGTTAATCAGTCAGAGTTAACCAGTTAGAGTTAATCGAATTAGTTATTCGAATAGAGTTAAATAAATAAGAGTGATTCGAATTAGTTATTCGAATAGAGTTAAACACAAAGGAGTTATCGAATTAGTTAGTCAAAAGGAGTTATCGATTTTAGTTTAATCAAAAGGAGTTATCGAATTTAGTTATTCGAAAAGGAGTTATCGATTTGTTAAATCGAAAGGGAAGATTATCGAATATCGTTTATTCGAGAGGAGATTATCGAATATAGTTTATTCGAAGGAGTTATCGATTATTAGTTAATCGAAGTGAGTTATAGAATATTATTTAAATCGAAGGAGTTATCGAATATAGTTTATTCGATGGAGTTAATCGATTAGAGTTAAATCAAATGAGTTAATCGAATTTAGTTTATTCGAATAGAATTAAAGGAGTTGATCGAATATAGTTTATTCGAATAGAATTTAAGGAGTTAATCGAATATAGTTTATTCGAATAGAGTAAAGGAGTTAATCAAATATAGTTTATTCGAATAGAGTTAGAGGAGTTATCGAATATAGTTTATTCGACAGGAGTTAAGTGAATAGGGTTAATCAAATAGAGCAAATCAAATAGAGTTAAGCAAATAGAGTTAATCCAAAGGAGTAAATCGAATAAAGTTAATTGAAAAGAGTTAATCGAATATAATTATTCGAAAGAAAGGTCATCGAATGTAGTTATTCGAATGGAGGAGTTCTCGAATAGAGATTATTCGAAAGAGAATTTCGTAAGGAAGTTTGTTAAAGTTTTAAAGGATAAACCTTGTCTATCCCGAAGTTTAAACCGTTGTTCAGTTAAGGTCTGAGAGGTAATTATACCCCAACTTGATTGACTTTGTTTTTAACTAAGGAATGGCTAAGGTTTGATAGTAAGTGATGGTTAAGTGAATATAGTTAATAAGTGTAATGGTTTGAGTTGGCATCGCAATGGTTTGTTAAACATCTGCCTAAGTCCAATATACGAGTTTTGGAAATATTTTCCAAAGAAGAACCAAAAATGTTTTCTAATATAGCAAACAAGGAAATGGAAATGTTTTCCATTGTTAATAACGTATATTTTCTAAACTTAGAAAATGAGAAATATGAATATAGGGAAACAGGAGATAAGTAAATAAATGAACTAAAGAGATAAATGTTAAATGATGTTTGTTCGATATAATTTCCATTTGGAAATAATATCGTTGTTTGCACACTTGTTTTTCTTTGATAGTTAATTCACAGACTATCGAAGTTTTGACCATTTTAACGTTGTTAATATGGAGAGTCCGGTTGGATTATTATCCAAAGAACCACTCTGTATTGGCATAAGCATTGCGAATCATATATGCCAAAGATAATTGAAGACGGAGTAAAATGCAAGGGCTGTTGTATAAGTCTTAGATAACAGTGAATAAGATGGATATACTGAATAGTGCCTTCG
>JASFAX010005308.1:0-36577 GCA_030737875.1 Allium sativum | reverse complement strand
AAATGGGTAGATTAAGGAATTGCATGTTGGTTGATGCATTGTAGATCCATAACTTTATTTATGGTAGTAGTATACGTATTGGCAATCTAGTGGAGTAAACCCGTTCCGAGTTAGCGGCGTGGTTATGTGATTAGTCTTATCATTAAATAGGTTAAGTATGATTTCTCATACCAGTCCCATGACAAACTCGTAGTTTGTTTCACTTGCAAAATAGGGTGCCATTATTTCCACACGGGTAGTCGAACAGATTGTTTTGCAAATGTTCATTTACTGAACAAGATTCTGGATTAAAGCTTAAAGCTGTGTCCAGAGCGTTGATAGTCTTCTGTTGCGTTGTATTAAATTTGTTGTAAATTAATCTTCTGCTGTTGTATTATTATATTTGATGTACTCTGATATTTTGTACTCTAATGTTGCATTATTATGATGTAATAAAAGTCTTCTGTTATTTGTTCTGATATGTTGTATGCCCGAAGTTAGCGCATGCGGGATTTGAACGGTCTTGGTCGATTTTGTGATCGATTAGGTCCGGGAGAAATCCGTGTCATTACATCTCACCTAGATCTAGTGTTTTCGAGTTGTAAATCTTGTAAAACAATTCATGGATTTGGTGAAAATTTGAGTGAAAATTTGGAATGAAAATAGCCTTTGATTTTTGGACAACGGCGGCTCTTTGAACATTTGACCACATGCTGGGAGGATAGGGTTTGACCAAGGCCCTTACAACCCTTCTTTTTTTATTATTTATTTAATTCCAAAAAGTAAAATTTGTGTTCAAACTCCAAATGAGACCCAAAGACTGTCGTTCCTAGCTAAATACCCCATTCCGGACACAATGGAATATGTTTCGTAAGCCAATTCGACTGTTTCAATCCGTTTTTGTAAAAATTTAAATATAAATCAGTATATATTGAATTTGAACTTATATTTTAATTTACCGGGGCCACATACTAACTCCAAAAATTATAGAAAAATAAATCTAACTATGTTTTGATGATACAGTCCAAATGAAATTAAGTTCGTCGAATTTGGAGACCATTTGAAAAATGGTCATTTTCTGGTCGATCCAATTTAAATCGAAATTGACAACACACTTTTCCTTTTGCCACGCTCACATATTAATTCGAAAAGTTATGAAAATTACAATCTGGCAATAAATTGACATTCCGGATCCAACAAAAGTGGTTTCATCAAAAATGGAGGTCGTCTGCAAAATGGCTATTTTTAAGGGCTTTATATTATATTAAAATATTTATAAATTCCATAGCGACTATTCTGAATTTTAAGCTGGACGTAACTTACAATTTATAAAGTGAAATCTATATTTTTCACATTCGTTATAAAGATATTGTTGATCATATTCAAATATTTCTTGTTTTGTCCAATTCCTACCTTTATTGAATTCTATACATTAAATTGAAATTTAAAATCGAATTTTCAAACTACGACGCCATTTCAGGCTCGTTTTATAATTAAATAAATTTATTCGTTCTAACTTCGTTGAAAATAAATTTTTAGTCGTTATTACTTAAAATAAATCATTTTAAATATTCAAAATCCATTAAAATTGCTAAAATAAAATTTTAAATTGGTTTAGAATTTCCGGGTTGATACACAATGTCTGAAAAGATGTCATTTAAGTCTGAAAAGTTGTTCCTATTCAATTCATATCCATTCAATTTCTATACACATACACCTATTCTTTCTATCTTTCACTCACAACTCAAATCAATATTCTTCATATCTATTCTCTTCAAAACTATCAATTCAATGGCTTCCTCAAGTTCATCTCAGAAGTCGAAGTTAACCAAAACCATAAAAGGTTATCTTCATAATGACAAAGAAGCTATCAAGACTTATGTTAACTATGTAGCGAATGCTAAAGTTAACACGGGTGCTTTTTCCGTCTTTACCGATTTTCCCACTTATGATCTTGTCTCTCTCTTCGAACACAACGAAATCTTGAGTCTAATTGACTCCCATGATAATGACGTAGTGTGCTGTCCTAAGCTTGTCAAGATGTTCTATGCGAATCTTAATCGCAGATTTTTTTGAAGGAAACGAAGACCAAATTTGGAGTAGCGTCAAAGGCACGCAAATTGTTCTCGATGCCAAACTCTTAGGCACTATTCTAAATTGTAGAAGCATGGGATTAGATTTTTCGGATTTCGTTATTGTTGAAACTGATTTGGAGATTTATCATGACATATTTGAAGACGATGCTCCAATGGAGTTCTAAAATCGCTTATTCCATCCAAAAACAAAAAAATTCAACCTTCTGCTCCAACATACCATCACTCCCCGTTCCGGGAACTTTAATAATCAAACTCACAAAGTCCAAAAAGTCCTCTTTGCTATTATGGGTGGTTATAACATAAATTGGGCCGGTACGATCTTAAAAGAGATCAAACCCTTAAAATTGTCATCAAGAGAAAACACTCTCTACTACGGTGTTTATCTCACTCGTATCTTCAAATACTTTGGAGTTGATCTTTGGGGTGAAGAATTTGCGCCAAGGAAAGTGTTTGACTCTTCAAACATACATCTCATGCAAATTCCTCTCACTTTCCCACCATATGAGACATTCGAAGCGAAACAAGCCCGAATGCAATAAGAACAAGTGCCAATGGAAGTCGAAGAAGAAGAAGATATATTTGCTTTCTATGAAGTAATGTAGTTTTAATCATCTTCAAGTTAATGTAAAAACCTTAGAATTAATTATAATATAATATAAGATCAAAAGATTGAAAATTTAAAAAAATTCAAAATTTTCTATAGGGTATGTCGACATACATTTATGTATATATCGACATATAACTACCAGATTTTAAAATCTTTTAAAATTTTAAATTAAATAAGTAACTCATATCCATTCAAAATCCAACGAATTTTAGACCCTATTTAAGCCCATTTGTAATAACCCGAAATTTCTGAACCAATTTATTTTTTTATTTTAGCTATTTTAACAGGTTTTGAATATTTAAAATGATTTGTTTTAAATAATAATGACATAAATTTATTTAAATCAAAGTTAGAATGTATAAATTTATTTTAATTATAAAACGAGTTTAAAATGGCGTGGTAGTTTGAAAATTCGATTTAAATTTCAAATGAATGTGTAGAATTCAATATAAATCAGAATAGGACGAAACAAGAAATTTAGAATCTATTTGACTATATCTGTCTAATGAATGTAAAAAACTGAAATTTCACTTTATAAATTGTTTGTTATGTCTAGTTTAAAATTTAGAATAGTCGCTATGGAATTTATATATATTTTAATATAGTATATTGCCCTTAAAAATAGCCATTTTTTAAATGACCTCCATTTTCGTTGAAACCACTTTTGTTGGATCCATAATGTTAGATTATTGTTAGGTTTCAAATTTCGTAATTTTTGAAACTAATATGTGAGCGTGGTAAATTTAAACGTGTTTTGAATTTCAGTTTGAATTTAATCGACTTGAAAAAGGACATTTTTCAAACGGTCTCCAAACTCGATGAAATTAGTTTTTTTAGGACCGTATCATCAAAACATAGCTAGATATAATTTTTTGTAATTTTTGAAGTCAGTATGTGGCCCCGAGAAATTAAAATGTATGTTCAAATTCAATATGTAGCGTTATATTAATTTATATTTTAATTTTGGTAAAAACTGATTGAAACAGCCGAACTGGCTTACGAAACATATCCCATTGTGTCCGAAATGGAGGTATTTAGATGGAGGCAATAGTCGTTGGGTTTGATTTAGAGTTCGAACGCAAAATATTCCTTTTTCGAATAAAATAAAATAAATATATAAATAAGGTCAAAATCCTTTGTTTTCTCAACCCGTGGTCAACCTCTTTCAGGCCGCCATTGTCTACGATTCAATGGCGGAAATTGTTTGAAATTTCCTCCTTTTATTTTGCAAAATCTGATCAATTAATTTCAAAACTTCAAAAGGGAAATCGAAGAGCTCTTTGAGCTCCACATAATTAACGGTGGTGATGGGATTTAAGGGCGTAGATTGATGGGAAATCGGATATGAAAGCCATGGTTTTGAGGCATCTATGTGGGGCCAGGGCGTGTGCAAGTTGGTTGGCGCTCAAGGAGGTGGAAGGCGACGCAATGGTCTTCGAAGTGGCGTAGGTGGATCGAACTCCGATGGCTTTGGCGTGGGTGCACAGGCAAGAGACGAGGGCGATGATTTGGGTTCGCCTGATATCGTGAAGGAAGGAGAAGGATTAGGAGATAATCAATGTAATTAGTGAATTATTAATTAATTAATTATGCAATGAAATGTATAAACTATTGTATCTTTTTCCACACGAGGTCCAAATCCGACGATTTGAGTTGCGTTTGATTCACAACGACGAACACCACGCAATGAAACAGACCAGAACGGAAACAGAGAAAAATGGATTTTGAGCTAAATTTAATGGTCGTTTAATTTAGTTTGAAAACATAAATTCAGTAATAAAGACTGGTGGAGTGAAAACCAAAGTGAGAACTTTCTCTCTAAAATATTTGTACAGTTATATGTTTTATAATTGAATGTATAAATTGTCATTGTTGATTTTTATCTGTTGTATGTGACATTGCTTGAGTTCAACACATGAACTGTTCACGACTCATTTGCATTAGAAGCGTTGTTTGAATATACAACACTTGTATTTCAAACAATGTGGATAGACACTTTATGATGGTTGGAATGAAATATAAATATCCATTTATAATTTAAACAGTAAAAATCGGTTAAGTAGAAAATAATTCAAACCGAATTAGAATTGGTTAAATTTATTAACCAATGATTTATTTAAATCAACTATTGTTGTTTGAAAACCCACACGGGTATTGGAATGATATTTGTCATACACTAATCCCAATAATTATTTGTATGACGATCGATTGATTGACAGACTGTTGTGAGCGTTATTTATTTATTTATTTTAATGCCTATACAATTGTAGAATGCACTCTGTATGATGTTTGAATGCCTAATGATTAATTATCATTATTATTGAATACATGCGATGTATGAAATCCATATAACTGGAATTATATGGTAATTGATTGAGTCGCATTCCAATTCAAAATATGAACGAATATTTTAAAATAATATTCATTAAAAAAATTAAATTATGATTTGATGTCCGATTATGGATGGACAAGAAAATATTGAATTATGAAGCCGAGTTAAGTAGTAAACGACATTTTAACTCGAACGGATTTGTTTATTGATTTTATCCATTTAATAATGAATACGAAAAGGAAATAGATTTCAAAATCAGATATTTTAAAAATATTATCATTTTAATATTATAATGATATAGAATATTCAATTTTGATTTAAAATTAAAAATGAAGTTGAAATTGTTTTTAAAATGAATTTATAAATGATTCATAGAATTGTTTTAAAATGGAAATCAACAATATATATAAATTATATAAATTATAATGGCCTGAATAGAGCGTGCCGCAGAGGACCGTTCGCGAATTTCAACCATTGACTTCAAATGGACGTAACGGGAGATCCGACCATCGGATTCTCATAAAACTGGAACCATTGGGTTCGTATCGAAAAGAGCTTTCGAATGGTAACAAGGGATTTAAAATCTAATGGATAGATTTTTAAATATGTCCAAATTAGTTTTGGAAAATGTCGTTGTAAATGCAGTTCGATGACTGTATATGAAAATCGACTGAAATGTCGATATTAAAATCATTAAAAATATGAATAAATTATGTAAAATCATAATAAATGATTTGGAAAAAGTTTGGATGAAATATTTCATTTTTGTAAAGATAAATGATATTTTTATCAAAATGAACTAGTTAACAACTAGAATAGAGAACTAAAAGGAATTGAAATGTTTTTAAAGTAACTCGAGTTTTCCAACGAATAATTTGGAATGGAAATAATCTTCGGAATATTTTGATATTGGATTCCGTGATTATACGGATATTGTTGAGGAATTTGAAAGATATATCTCGTTATTCCTAATATGATATTTGTTGGTTTCAGAATTTGATATTGTATATATGCCGATATAATTTCTATATAGAGCCTTGTATTTAATATCAAATAGGATTTTGGGTTTGTCGTGAATGGTGTCATAAATAACACTATTCTTAAACCCAGTAGCGAAAAGAATAAATCTTTTAATTAAGATAAATGAAGTTTTCCAATTTATAATTATAAATTGGAATTAAATGGAAGATGATTTTGGGTTCACTGTGAACGATGTTTTAAATAAAATTGGTTCTTAAATCCCAATTAACAGTGAAGATATGATTTGGAATTTATATTAAGATTTAATGGAAATTTTCCAAAATAAAGTTTTCTAATTTAATATATTAAACTGGAATTGGATGGAATTCGATATGGTAATAATCGAGATGAGCTTCTGTTAAGGAAGACCA
The DNA here is from genome assembly GCA_030737875.1 of Allium sativum. Taxonomy (NCBI): domain Eukaryota; kingdom Viridiplantae; phylum Streptophyta; class Magnoliopsida; order Asparagales; family Amaryllidaceae; genus Allium; species Allium sativum. Next base: position 30,172 of record JASFAX010005308.1, on the reverse strand, counting down.
TTACTATATATGGAATTTAAAAGGCTTAGTCGTTATTCCATTTATATTATTAGTCTGATATGGAAATTTATATTGATTTATATTGATCTATTTCCCATGAAGATTCCATGGTTAATGGAAGTAGATTTTGGGGTTTATCGATAACTATGTTTTTATGACGTTGGTTCTTTAACCCATTAAAAGACAAGATTAATTTCTTAAAGTTGAATAATCATAAAGTAATGATTTTTTAGATTAAAACCAAGTTAGAGTTTTAATGAATCTTTGATTTGATTGACATGAGAATGGGATAATTAAATTTATCGAATTCATGAAATGATCGAGAATGGAGTACCACTAGTTTTACTCCAGGCGATAGTTAAATCTTTAATTAGATTTGAAGGTGAAATGACAATTAAATTTACCGATAACACCGTGGGTGTTAGATATGGAGTACTACCAGTTTTTCTCCATGGTATGAATAGGGTGGGATTGGTTTCTTCTAGAAAAATTCATTATTCCATTTCTCCTTCTTCCTTGTTCATTTCCTCTCAAATTCATGGCAAATCCAATTCATAATCTTAGTGAAAATTTTGAAGAAACCTTGAATTCTTTCAAGAATATCCTCTCTATAATTTTATGAAACTAGCGTCATCTCGAATTAAGCCAAATAAAGATGTTTGAACAACAAGAGAAACATTTGGATACGATTCGGTGGCTAATCTCTTCTCTTTTCAGTGATAACAATAACAATCTCGCTAAGGCTCTACCAACCAAATATGATGAAGATTGGGAAGTCGTCAAGAAGGATCCAATCTTTGGAGAAGACGGTTGGGTTGAAGTCCTAGGAAACGTTTAATTGATTGGTATGGTTGATTTGATTGATTTGTTTGAAATTTGAATTCTATGACTTCAAACTTGTATATATTAAAAATATGGTGTTGTGTGCTTTGATTTGGTTTGGTTTGTATATTTGATATTAATCAAATGTAATTATAATACTTGGATTGGTTTGTAATAATGATGTTATGAATTTCCATTATAGGATTATATAGATTAAGGGGGAGTATTCTACTTTGATTTTGGAATTACTTAGTTACTTATAGGTTTTATTTAGATAGTTATACGATTTAGGAGGAGAAGTTTTAGAATTTCTTTTTGATAATTCCAAAGGGGAGAAATTATAAAATATAAACATAGTTTATAGGATTCATATAGACAGGGGGAGTATTTGAAGGATCATCATAAACAGGTATATACAGGTACGATATTTTATAAACTAAGGTTGTCATAATCAAAAAGGGGGAGATTGTTGGAGAATGGATTTTTGATGACAACAACCTTATTTCAATATTAATTGATTATAAAATATATACTAACACTTTTTCCAAAATATATATATATACACACATACACCCGCACATATGCAGGATTCATATACATGAATTATTACCGAAGACTATACAGTTTAAAGATACAAAGATTCAGAATTCAGAGATGATTCACGAGTCATGAGTATTCAAGATTTCAAGGGTTCAAGGAAAATATATTAATAGAGTCTAGGTTATGTAAGACTCTGAATAGCACTCCAGGTTCAAATTCAAATTTTGTTTTTCAATTTGAAATTTCAAATTCTATTTTCAATCCATACGTTCTCTATTTTATTTTCTTTACTTCACTTTTGATTTCAAGCTCAAGTTTTATAAGTTTTATATATTTATACTTTTATATACTTTATATTTATATAGTTTTAACTCTATAATTTTATAAATATGTTTATATAGTTTATATTTATGTTTTCACATAATGTCCTACTTTATAATATTCATTTATAACACTATGTTTTAATTCAAGAATTTCCATAATTATATACATATATATATATATATATATCAAAACGCTTGAAAAATGCTCAAACTTCAATTTTAATACATGTATGTAGACATACATTTATAAACATGTTGACACATAACTGTCATTTTTTCAAAATTGAAAGGAAGACATTCACTATTTGTGACGGTTCAGAAACGTTGCAACCTTTCAAATGTTATAAATAAGGGCCGATTTCGAATTTTTTCATAATTCTTCTTATAACACCCCACCTCCATTAATGTCATTCACAAAGGAAATACATTAACTTCAGTGTAGCGTTATAGGTAAAAGATGCAGATAAATTACAAGATAGACAAATAAAGCAGCGGAAAACAAAGTCATTTTATAAGCAACGTAGTTCAGTCAAGCTTTTACAACAATTGACTCAATCATACTTAAAAGTACTACATAAAACTTCTTTCTTGATTAAAAAAACTTCCAAGTATATAAGAAGCATATAACATAGCAAAGTAGCATAAGTTCCCAAATTAAAGTGCAAACACAGCCATAGCCAAAGGTAAGAGGATCCAAGCAATACATCAAAGAATCTTCAAGCTTGGAAAGAGAAACGGTCCAAACTGAGATGAGCTATTCCCTCCCTGACTACCTGGGGGAGAAATGGAAGAAAAGAAGATGAAAGAAAACGGGTCAGACATAAAGCCTGGTAAGTCCAGTGACTTTCAATGTGTAAACAGGTAAAAGCAACATGACATGAATAAACTGAATATAAGACAATACCGTGATAAGAGGGATAACAAGATAAGATTAGCATAAGATATGATAAGGCAAGATAAACTAAATGCACTTCTACATTTTCTCTGTTTCGCTACTACCATGTTATTCTGGTTTCTATATCTTTGCACCACCTAACTAGTGTCCCAACTAGAAATTTGTATATAAGGATAATGTGATCCCAATCCCCGCAATTTTGGTAGCCCTCAGGTGTTCATCTATTATGAGGATCCCACCTCAATCTGCCTAATTGCCATGGATATGTTAGATGTACCCTTACTACCCTATTGATCGACTCCCTAACTCGCATGTATGTCTTACTTGTGTCATTTGACCTCACTTGTATGCATTCATTACTTGAGTCATTCGGCCCTGCTTGTACGTAGATACCTGTGTTGGCCCCATCATGGGGTGTATCATCCCATGATGGTGACCCGACACGATTCAAAATGCACAGTGTATACTACTGATTCCCAGTGCCTGCTTTTCCACTCCGGAGCACGTGCACGCCCATACTCCGTCGGAACTACACTGTTGCACCACCCATCGCTGTTTTGACCGCTTATAATCAGCCCAGTAATCGTGCCCCACCCTGCCTAGCTCAGGGTACCATGATACATCTATGTGGGTGACTGCTGAAATGGGTCCACGTTACTAGGGTTTCTTAATCAACATGTTTTAATGGTTAAGTGTTCTCAATTTAACTTAAACCTCACCCATTTGCTTAATTAACATGTTGTACTGGTTAAGCGTTGCCTATTCATATGTTACATAACCCTCTCACTGATTCACGCATGTTTATTTGATGGTTAAGTTTGTGGGCCTATATATACTAATATTACCCACTTACCCATGATTTACTTAACCCTTCCCCTTATCAAGTCCATATGTAGTATTGGTTAAGCTTGTGTAAACCTTATCCACATTGTTCATATAATATTGGTTAAGTTGTCTTCTTGTCCATGTTAACTTAACCCACCCACCTAACATGTCATATTGGTTAAGTGTTTCTTATTAACTTAACCCTTCCCATTCGTCATGATGTATTGGTTAAGTGTTTCCTATTACCTTAACCATGTTCATTCATCATGTTATATTGGTTAAGTGTTTCCCCTTGACTTAACCCCACTCATTCATTATGTTATGTTGGTTAACTTAACCCTACTCATTCATCATGTTGGATTTGGTTAAGTGTTTCCTATTAACTTAACCCTTCCACTTGTCATGTTACATTGGTTAAGCGTCGCCCTATCACACATCATGTTATATTGGTTAAGTGTTGCCCTCTTGTGTTAACTTAACCCTACCTTTCTTAGCATGTCCGTTCATTAGAATTGATTCATTCATAATGTCTCGACCTCTCACATTAGAACTGTTGTTTACGGCTGCTGGATGTGTCGGGCGATTCCGGGCAGACTTCTACTGCAAACGCATTCCAACCTTGGGTTTTGGGCTTAATGCGCTAATCTCTCACATTAGATCTATATTGTTGCGGTCGCTGGATGTGACAGGCGGTTCCAGGTAGTCTTACACCACAACTCAATCTAACCTCGGGTTAGGCACGTTCATCATTAGCTAATTTACATATTCACCATTCATGCCCAAGTCTAGAATCTTATATGCTAATTATCCCAAATTCACCAAACTTGTCATGTTCCAATTCCCAAGTTATGCCCAACAAATTCAATTACAAGTTATTACTCAAATATAAGTTACACCCGATCCTCCCAAATTTGCAATAATAGTCATGCCCCAAAATCGCAATATACATTATGCTTGACATCCCAACCAATAGTTATGCCCAATTTAGATTTAATATTTCAATTTACAGTTTTCGTCCAATCTAGATTTAATATTTCAATTTAACCAAGTTCGCAACAATAGCAATTATGCCCCAAATCACAAGTTACAAATTATGTTCCACTATTACCAAATAGATTATTCCCTAATATCAATTACAAGTTATGCCCAACAATTTCACCAAAATAGGTTATACTCAAATATTCCCCATATTCCAATCGTTCGTATTTCACGATTTCAGCTTAAGTTCGAAGGTAACACAAGTTCATAAAAGAAAAAGGAAATAGGGGAAGAAAGAGAAGGAGCATAAAATAAGAATAGGCATAAAAATAGGCATGTAACAACAGCCCTAATACAAGAAATTTAGATCCAACAAAGATAGATTCTTGAATAAGCTGATACAATCATTATCGTAGGCATAAGAATCGCATCATGAACTAAAAAGGATTATATATTCGATGTTCAGCAAAGATAGGCATGATTGAATCTATATAATAACTTCTTAGGCATGTAAAATCAAAGATTCAATAGAAAGATAGGGGTAAATCTGAAAAGATTGACTCATCACCAAGCATAGACTTAGATCCGTTTTATTTCATGCCAAGATTAGGTGGTTAAATCTGAAAATAACATGAACTTACAGAAAAAGGATGGATCTTGTATTCTGGTATCTGATTTTTGAATTTGTTAAGCTATCCTTTGATGTAGACGTTTGATTCTCTAGTTTGGATTTGGTTTGGAGCTTTCTAACTTGATTTCTAATTTGGAGAAGATGGAGGATATGCTAACTTAGGGATGGACAGCATGACGGCTTCATAGAATGAGATTGTGAGGTCTAAGGTTGAGGTTTGGGGTGTTTATATAGAAGTCTTGGATAAATTCTAGCCTTTAGATTAGTTTAGGAGAAATCAGAGCCATTAAACCAAAGAGATGTATCATCCAGCCAACCATAGCACGACATATAAGCCCTAATACCTCAGAAATTAGTCATCGGCCAATCAGAAAAGGCCACATCAGCTTAAGGCTACAAAAATTCGTTACAGGAAGTGGATCTCAATGGGGTCGACTCCCTACGGGATGGTCGACACCTATGTCGACACCCCTATAGGGGGCCGACACCTATGTCGACTCCCATTAGGGGAGGTCGACACCTCGGAACAGGAAATTTCCCGCTCAGCCCGCTTTGACCGAATTTCGAACAGTTTGGACTTTTAATTATTATTTTAATTTAGTTTCTGTTTGCACTAGAAATATTCTAACCTCCATAACTTCTTCATACGGAGTCCGATTCACGCAAACTCGGACTCTATCTCAAGAACAATTCCAAGACGAACGCAATGGCATAACCCGTTTCCCTTAATTCTTCTTCTAAAAATCAAGTTTTCTTAGATTTGTTAATTTTAATATTCATAGAAAATATGGGGTGTTACATTCTCCCCTCCTTAAAGGATTTCATTCCCGAAATTTCTAAGTTGAGAAGAATTATCCTAACATCCAACATCCATATACTCAACCATCAATCAACGACATCCATTGTCCTTAAAAGATTTCTAATGCTTTCATGATCATATGCATAATGTGTGTATATGTCCTTATCTAATGCAAAATCCGGCGGTCTACTGATTCAGTTGACCGCCTTGATGCGAATCATGTCAGTGCCACGAGTCCATTATGTATGCACTTATTCCTAATCATACTTTCTACATGAGTGCACAATCATTCATACAAATGCATCATCCATATGATAACACATCAAGTTTCAATCCATATCTAAATACATATATGCATATGCAATATGAAAGTGACTGAGCCGATCTAGTACCTAATGTGTGTGTATGCATCCATGAGCAACCACTAGCAACCATTTGCACCCATCAATCATAACATGTTTCAAATACATGTTTACATCCATTGGTTTCTACATAAGGATTAATAATAGGACCGAGGAGATATACTTAAGAGATAGATACAAGCATGCATAAGTTTGTGGAAAAAGAGATCAAGGATGTACCCTCAAAAAGAAAAGGGTAGGATGCGCATATCTTGTCTTCAGTCTCCCAAGTCGCGTCTTCTTTAGCGTCACTCCATTGTACTTTAACTAGCTTGACTTCATGATTTCAAAGCTTCTTGACCTCCATTTCCAAAACTCACTAGTAAAGATAGGATCTCGATCACTTACTATGCTAAAGGGTATCCTATGTAGTCAGACTATCTTTCCAAGATAAATAGATGTTAACCATGATACCCAGTGTATATACTAAGATGATTAGAGGTTTCTCCTCTACTTAGCTTATCCACCATGTCACAAATCTGAGGGTCTTCATGTTACGCCGCTCCTATCCGATCCAAAAGCGTAGGCCGCTCTTCTATCGATGCTAACAGAACAAATACAAACTTGACTGGGGGTCTAAACCTGAAGGTTGCTATGTACTTTAAACTTTACCCCTCTTAAGGTCAGTCTCTTTCTACTTAAGGCGCCTGCCACAACATTACCCTTGCTAGGGGTATAAGCAATCTCAAGGTCGTATGAGGTAAGAAATTCCATCTACTGCTGTTGCCTCAAATTTCAAATCTTTTTGCGAGAACAAATATTTTAAGGACTTAGGATACGTATATAGTTCAAGCTTTCTCTCTTAAAAGATAATGATGCCATGACTTAAGAGCGAACACTATAACAGCTAATTCCAAGTAGTGGGTAGGATAGTCTTTCTCATGTACTTTCATTTATCTTCTTCCATAACTAACTACCCTCTCTTCTAGCATTAAAATAGTGCCTACCCTGTCCGGCATGCATCTATATAAATTGTAAACGTCTTGTTCCCTTCGGGCAGTGTCATGACTGGGGTTGTTGTCAGGGTTCTCTTCAATCGTTGGAAGCAACATCACGAATCAAATCCCAAGAAAAATTTAGATTCTTCTTCGTCAATCTAGTAAGAGGGACTGATACCTTCACAAAGTCCTTAATTAACTTCCTATACCAGCCCGTTAATCCAAGAAAACTTCTTACTTTCGTTGCATTTCTTGGGACCTTCTGATCTTGCACCGCAACTACTTTTGCGGGATCTACTGTTATCCCTTCCTTGGATATCACATGTCTTAGAAATCTTACTTCTTCTCTCCAAAAATGATATTTGGAGAATCTAGCCTTAAGCTGATGCGCTTGGAGGGTATCCGAGATTTCCCTTAGATACAAAGCATGTTCTTCCCCACTCTTAGGGAAAACAAAAATATCATCTATACACAAGCAAAGTGAACCATCCGCCTTTGTAGCGAAAACAACTGGAGCACCCTATTCAGAAATACTTTGCCTTATGAACCCTTTCTCAAGTAACTCTTTTACTTGTTTACTGAGCCCTTCCTTTCCCTTGGAGTCATGTGTCGTACAGGTAATGCAACTGGCTTTGCATTGTCAACTAGATATATGTGGAAGTCTATCTCGTGATTTTGGGGACAAACCCCTAACCTAATCAAAAACATTTGCGTACTCATGAAATCGGCGATAGATGAATTAAGTGATTCTAGGTAGCTAAGCCAAACTGATCCCTTAGGATCGCATGAAATCTAGAGGGTATTCCCGAGGCAAGTCAAAAGTCTAACTACCCTCCTTTCACAATTACTAGCTAACCAATCCATGCCTAGAATCAACCCATGGCCCATGAAACCAAAAATATAAGAATTACATGTAAACTCAATACTTAATATAGCTATTCTCAAATCCTTACAAACCAAAGATAAATGAGCCAAACCACCAATTGAATTTGAGATAATAATGGGATCTTCTAATACACAAGTACTAGGGTGTAGAGATTCACTATGGAAGTAGATATAACCGAATGTGAAGCGCTGAAATAAAAAAGAGTACTAACAGGATGATCAAAAAGAAAAACTAAACTTTCTTAACAGAAACTTTACTACCTCTCTCTCCGGTACGCTAGCGGTGAGAGCATGCACTTGCCCTCCTGAAAATCCTGCCCTTTGTTCTTGCCCTTGTTCTTAATTATATGACCCATTATACCATAATAAGGACACTTCCTCTTGTCTTATATTTTACTATTCTTTCCTCCCTTCTTGTCATGTGGTTCTTCCACTTACACCTCTTTCTTTTTACCTCTTTTGTGAACCAAGTCCATATCCATGAGTTTCTCATCTTTGGATTGTGCTCCTTAGCCAAACTCCCTCATTCTAATCTTTACCATCCTTGTGTAACATGTTGACAAGTCTCTCGAAAGCTGCCTCCATTGCACGGAAAACCCTACAAAGCTTGAAAGAAAATTAGCCGTGGGTGAAACTACTCCGGCTATATACGGAAGTTGGGAACTTCTTCGCCCTTTGACAGGTGTCGTAGTCTCATCAAGCCTACAAAGCCATGTCGCGATGAGGTTACCTCCTAGAAAGCCAGGAGCCCCGGAGACTCAGAAAAGAAGGAAACAAGGATTCAAACAGAGGATCAAAAGTTAGTGCATAGGGCTTTGGGGAATATGCCTTTGAAACAAAACTTTTCTTTTGGAAATGCTTCTTTTAAAACCGTTTTGAAAATAATTATTCAAATCTTTTATCTGATCTGGTAACCTTCAGCTCACGAAGGGAATGCATTAACTTCAGTGAAGCGTTATAGGTTAAAGATGCAGATAAATCACAAGACAGACAAACAAAGTAGTGGAAAACAAAGTCATTTTATAAGCAACGTAGTTCAGTCAAGCTTTTACAACAATTGACTCAATCATACTTAAAAATACTACATAAAACTTCTGTCTTGATTAAAAAAAACTTCCAAGTATATAAGAAGCATAAAACAAGCAAAGTAGCATAAGTCGCCAAATTAAAGTGCAAACACAGCCATAGCCAAAGATAAGAGGATCAAGCAATACATCAAAGAATATTCAATCTTGGAAAGAGAAACGGTCCAAACTGAGCTGAGCTATTCCCCCTTGACCACCTGGGGGAGAAACGAAAGAAAAGAAGACGAAAGAAAACGGGTCACACATAAAGCCTGGTAAGTCCAGTGACTTTCAGTGTGTAAATAGGTAAAAGAAACATGACATGAATAAACTGAATATAAGACAATACCGTGATAAGAGGGATAAAAAGATAAGATTATCATAATATATGATAAGGCAAGATAAATTGAATGCGCTTCTACTTTTTCTCTGCTTCGCTACTACCCTGCTATTCTGGTTTCTATATCTCTACACCACCTAACTAGTGTCCCAACTAGTAATCTGTATAAAAGGATAATGTGATCCCAATCCCCGCAATTGTGGTAGCCTTCAGGTGTTCATCTATTATGAGGATCCTACCTCAATTTGCCTAATTGCCATGAATATGTTAGATGTACCCTTACTTCCCTATTGATCGGCTCCCTAACTCGCATGTATGTATTACTTGTGTCATTTGACCTCACTTGTATGCATTCATTACTTGTGTCATTCGGCCCCGCTTGTATTTAGATAGCTGTGCTGGCCCCATCATGGGGTGTATCAATTCCCATGATGGCGACCCGACACGATTCAAGATGCACAGTGTATACTACTGATGCGCAGTGCCTGCTTTTCCACTCCGGAGCACGTGCATGCCCATACTCCATCGGAACTACATTGCTGCACCACTCGCCTCTATTTTAACCGCTTATAATTATCCCAGTAATCATGACCAACCCTGCCTAGCTCAGGGTACCATGATACATCTATGTGGGTTACTGCTGAAATGGGTCCTCGTTACTAGGGTTTCTTAATCAACATGTTTTAAAGGTTAAGTGTTCTCAATTTAACTTAACCCCGCCCATTTTCTTAATTAACATGTTGTACTGGTTAAGTGTTGCCTATTCATATGTTACTCAACCTCTCACTGATTCACGCATGTCTATTTAATGGTTAATTTTGTGGGCCTATATATACTAATATTACCCACTTACCCAAGATTTACTTAACCCTCCCCCTTATCAAGTCCATATGTATTACTGATTAAGATTGCGTTAACCTTATCCACTTTATTCATATAATATTGGTTAAGTTGTCTTCTTGTCCATGTTAACTTAACCCACCCACCTAACATGTCATATTGGTTAAGTGTTTCTTATTAAATTAACCCTTCTCATTCATTATGTTGTATTGGTTAAGTGTTTCCTATTAACTTAACCATATTCATTCATCATGTTATATTGGTTAAGTGTTTCTCCTTGACTTAACCCCACTCGTTCATCATGTTATGTTGGTTAACTTAACCTTACTCATTCATCATGTTGGATTTGGTTAAGTGTTTCCTATTAACTTAACCCTTCCACTTGTCATGTTATCTTGGTTAAGCGTTGCCCTATCACACATCATGTTATATTGGTTAAGTGTTGCCCTCTTGTGTTAACTTAACCCCACCGTTCTTAGCATGTCCGTTCATTAGCATTAATTCATTCATTAATACCTCAACCTCTCACATTAGAACTGTTATTTGCAGTTGCTGGATGTGACGGGCGGTACTGGGCAGACTTCTACCGCAAAATCATTCTAACCTCGGGTTTTGGGCTTAATGCGCTAACCTCTCACATTAGATCTATATTGTTGCGATCGCTGGATGTGCTTGGTGGTTCTAGGCAGTCTTACACCGTAACTTAATCTAACCTCGGGTTAGGCACGTTCATCTTTAGCCAATTTACACATTTACCATTCATGTCCAAGTCTAGAATCTTATATGCTAATTATCCCAAATTCACCAAACTAGTCATGTTCCAATTCCCAAGTTATGCCCAAAAATTCAATTACAAGTTATTACTCAAATATAGGTTACACCCAATCCTCCCAAATTTACAATAATAGTCATGCCCCAAAATCGCAATATACATTATGCTTGGCGTCCCAACCGATAGTTATGCCCAATCTAGATTTAATATTTCAATTTACCCCAAGTTCGTAACAATAACAATTATGCCCCCAAATCACAAGTTTCAAATTTTGTTCCACTATTACCAAATAGATTATTCCCCAATATCAATTACAAGTTATGCCCAACAATTTCACCAAAATAGATTATACTTAAATATTCCCCGTATTCCAATCGTTCGTATTTCGCGATTTCAGCCTAGGTTCGAAGGTAACCTAGGTTCATAAACGAAAAAGGAAATAGGGGAAAAGAGAGAAGAAGCATAAAATAAGAGTAGGCATAAAAATAGGCATGTAACAACAGACCTAATACAAGAAATTTAGATCCAACAAAGATAGATTCCTGAATAAGCTGATATAACCATTATTGCAGGCATAAGAATAACATCATGAACCAAAAAGAATTATATATTCGATGTTCAGCAAAGATAGGCATGATTGAATCGATATAATAACTTTTTGGCATGTAAAATCATAGATTCAATAGAAAGATAGGGGTAAATCTGAAAAAATTGTCTCATCATTAAGCATAGACTTAGATCCATTTTATTTCATGCCAAGATTAGGTGGTTAAATCTGAAAATAACACGAAATTACAGAAAAAGGACGGATCTTGTATTCTGGGATCTGATTTCTGAATTTGTTAAGCTATCCTTTGATGAGATGTTTGATTCTCTAGTTTGGATTTGGTTTGGAGCTTTCTAACTTGATTTCTAATTTGGAGAAGATGGAGGCTATGCTAACTTAGGGATGGACAGCATGACGGCTTCATAGAATGAGATTGTGAGGTCTAGGGTTGAGGTTTGGGGTGTTTATATAGAAGTCTAGGATTAATTCTAGCCTTTAGACTAGATTAGGAGAAATCAGAGGCATTAAACCAAACAGATGTGTCATCCAGCCAACCATAGCATGACACATAAGCCCTAATACCATAGAAATTAGTCATCGGCCAATCAGAGAAGGTCACATCAGCTCAGGGCTACAAAAATTTGTCACCGGAAGTGGATCTCAAAGGGGTCGACTCCCTACAGGGGGGTCGACACCTATGTCGACTCCCCCTGGGGGGTGGACACCTCTGAGCGGGAAATTTCCCGCTCAGCCCGCTCTGACCTAATTTTGAATTTTGAACAATTTTGACTTTTAATTATTATTTTAATTTAATTTATGTTTACACTAGAAATCTTCTAACCTTCATAACTTCTTCATACGGAGTCTGATTCACGCAAACTCGGACTCTATCTCAAGTAGAATTTTGAGATGAACACAATGGCGTACCCGTTTTCCTTAATTCTTCTTCTAAAAATTAAGTGTTCTTAGATTTGTTAATTTTAATATTCATAGAAATTACGGTGTGTTACACTTCTTCTCCATCTTCATCTCCTTTCTTTACACAATTATATCTTCTCATTTTTATGATTTCTACACTTATACTCTACCGAATTCAATTCTATTTTCATTAAACTTCTTCTCTTCTCACTTTCTACTAATTACTCTCTGAATCAAGTGCTATTGAAGAGTTATAAGGCTGTTGTATTTGTTTGAATAGTGTTTGTAATCAGTGATATCTCTTATAACCGTGAAATCAAGGAAGGGTAATCGGTGGTATCCCTTGTAGCCGTGAAATCAAGGTGGATATACTTGATCAAGTATGTATGGAATCAGCAGTATCCCTAGTAGCCGTGAAATCTAGGAGGATTGTAATTGGATATTGTTATAGTAATAAAACTTTGCGCAATCCAGCATAGTGTGAGACGGGTTGTTGGAGCAATTACGAAGCAGTATAAAATTTGGTATGTTACTTCCTTTTCTGCACTTTATTTTTGTTTATCTTTGTGTTTGTGTTTGATTCTGTGTCTACGATTGTTTTTATGGTGATTGATTCATATAGTATATCACATAAGTTTTAGATTTTGTTTAAATTCGCAAAAACACTATTCACCCCCTCTAGTGTTAGTTTGGCCTTAACGATCCATTCCGTTATCCCTAACATTTCAAATATATAGATATCGATGTTCCAATACGATATCTGTTGGTATTAGAATTTGATACAATATACGAGTTCATACAATTTTTATTCCAAGCCTTATATTTAATATTGAATTGGATTTTGGGTTCGTCGTGAATGATGTCTTTAACAACACTAATTTTAAAACCATTTGAAATGAAATAAATATAATAAATCTTTTAAATAAGACTTAATGGAGTTTTTCAATTTAATAAATTAAATTGGAATTAAATGTAATATTGATTTTGGGTTTATCATGAACGATGTTTTAAATATCATTTGTTATTTAACCCTATTAAGGACAAGATTAATTTCCTAAAGTGGAATAATCATTAAGTATTGCTTTTTGAGATTAAAACTAAGTTGGAGTTTTAATGAATCTTTGTTTAGATCGAAATGTGAATAGGGTAATTAGATTTACCTAATTTGAGAAGTGTTTGAGATGGAGTGCCACCAGTTTTACTCCACGCGATAGTTAAATCTTTAATTAGATTTTGAGCATTAAATGGTAATTAAGCTTACCGATAACATGATGGGTATTAGATATGGCGACTACCAGTTTTGCTCCATGGGATGAATAGGTTGGGATTGGGATAATAAAATGAATGATTACTTCGGTAAGGCTTGTTAATCCCGACAAGGTGTATAAACCTTAATTTAGTTTATATTCGTGAAAAGATATTATAAAATCTTTCACAATGTTTTCAAGGAAAAGATTTAAACAACAGATTTAAATGAAAATAAATCTTTACAAGATTTATAGGATTAATACCCAAGTAATGAATATTTGAATAAAAGAATATTCTGGATTGGAATGAGACCGTTGGTATGTTTATATATCACATGATTTTAAAGATGCGCGAGTTATTTGGAAAGATCTGGTTTAACCCATTCTGAATAACTTCTACGATGATTGTGCCCCAAAATATAATACATTGTACGCATAATAAATATTTAGAATAAAGTGAAACCAGCATTACCATTGCTTTTGTCTCAGAACTCTGGTTCAGATACACCCTAAGTTTGCAAAAAAGGGATAATGTATAAGGAAGTCAAGGGCTTTAGAAGTTTGTATACAGATAAGAATTTTTTTTTTGCAAAGCCGACGGGGTTAAGTGGGTCCTACCACTTTTATTAATATACCAAAGGCGATTACGTAGAAACAAGGATAGACAAAAAACCTGTAACAACCCGGAAAATCTGAACCAGTTTAAAAATTTTAATTTGGCTATTTTATTGGATTTTAAATATTTAAAGTAAATTATTTTAAATAATAACGACGATAAGTATGTTTGAATCGATCGTTGAAAATAAATATAATTATTTTTAATTATAAACAAGGCCTGAAATGGCGCGGCAGTTTCAAAATTGGATTTCAAACTTTGACTGACTTTACTAGGTGCAAAATACAACGGATTTTAGTGAAACCAAAAATATTTAAATCTGTTTATGAATATCTTTCTAACGAATCTCAAAAATCGAAGTTTCATAGCGAGAATCAAAAGTTATGGCCAAATGAATTTTCAAAAAGGTCGCTATAGAGAATATATAGCCCTTGAAAATAGACATTTTCCAAACGACCTCAGAGTTCGACGAAACCACTTTTGTTGGATCCGGGATGTCAAATTATTGCTAGGTTTCAAATTCCATAATTTTTGAAGTTAAAATATAAGCGTGGCGAAGGAAAATGTGTTTGGTTGATTTTAGTTAAATTGGATCGACCAAAAAAGGTCCATTTTTCAAACGGTCTCAGAATTCGACGAAACTAGTTTTGTTGGGACTGTATCATCAAAACATAGCTAGATTTATTTTTCGGGAATTTTTAGAATCGGTATGTGGCCTCGGCAAATTGAAATGTACGTTCAAATCAAATATTGAATGTTTTATATTTTAATTTGAAGGAAAACTGACTGAAAAAGTCGAAAGGGCCTACGAAACATATCCCATTGTGTTTGGAATGGGGGTATTTAGCTAGGGAAGACAGTCGTTGGGTTTAATTTGGTGTTCATATGGAGGAGGGGTATTTTTGGGAAATTAAGGAATTAAAAATTAAAAATAATAAAACCTTGGCCAATCAGATTTCTCCATTCAAACCCGCGTTGACCTAGAAGCCCGTAACCCCTCATCGCGTAAGGCGGAAAAGCTTTCCATCCTTCCTCCTCCGATTCCTCCTCCTACAAGCAAAATTAAACCTCCATCCTATTGGGAATTTTGTAGCCCTCTCCGAGATCTTCAAATCCATACCAATTGCTGAATTTTTCATTCAGTGAATTGTTCGAATCGACGCCTGGAACATTGGAGGTTCATCCCGCCGCCACCACCTCTTGGGCAGTTCAAGTTCGTCGCCTCCTTCATCGATCCACGGGCCTCTCCTCCCTCTTTCTCGTGGTGAAGGCCGATCGACAAATCGCTGCACGGATCTCGCGAAAAATCGAAACCTAGTTTCGAAAAAATCAGAAAGGTAACGGATGTTTTTAATTTTAACTGATTATAGCACTTTAAAGCGCTACGGTTTATGATTTTACAATAAAAATCATATCTTTTTCGTTTGTTGTCGAAATCCAGTGAAACAAGAGATAGTGGACTCGTGTGGACGTCTTCTACATTTTAGAAGAGACCGGATATTTTTCTGAGCCTTCTGCAATTTTTGGAGGAGTGGAACCCAATATGAGATTTCTGATTTATATACGATATGGAAACGACGATGTATAAATTATATAGTCGATGTATGAGTTATATAAGCGTTGTACACCTCATGTATAAGCATTGTATAAGTTGTATGTTCGATGTATAAGTTATATATGCGTTGTAGAAATTATATATGCGTTGAAATGAATTGAAATGAAATCAAAATATAGTTATATACGTATATCTATATATATATACACACACTACCCTCGTCCACGGACCATGGACGATATATATTGGTTGTGATATTGTTTGGATTATTGGTTGATGTGAACTTTGGTGAATATCATGAATGGTTGATTGGAAATGATTGTTTGTGGTTGAAATCCCAATAGGATTATTATATGGGAAAATTCGTCCGCGTACGAACTAGATATTGAAAATCCCCATTGTCAAAAGCTGCGAGGCTTTAAGGTAGAGCGAGGAGCCGTACTCGGGACGGTGTCGGTTTTAACTACCCTGCCGTTATGCTGCCGAAATTTTCTGAAATATTCCTGTGTTTGATTTATATTCATGTGTTGAAACTATATTCATGTGTTGAATAGAAATTCATGTGTTGAATGAAGTTCATGTATTGAATAAATTCTTTGAAAGATAAAAATGACATTTTTATCATATATATAGACTATATTAAATATTAGTGTTTTAAATAAATTGTTTTAACACCAAAAATAACATTTTTACCTTATGTATGAAATATGTATAATAATCGTGTTTTGAAATAAATTGTTTTACAATAAAAATCACATTTTTATGATATGTATGAATTGTTTAAAATAGTGATGTGTTGAAATAGATATCTGTTGGATAAAAATATTGTTTTTATCAAATAATGAAATGAATATGGTTTTGAAATCGAAGAATGAATTATATTTATTTATATATATATAATTAAAATAAATTGAGTAACGAAACTACAGTTTGTATTTTGAAACCGTGATTTCAAACGATTAGTGCGGGAGATCCGACCATCAGATTTTCCCGAAACCGTTGGGTTCGCTTCGGAAATATCTTTCCAACGACACCCACTTTGTAAAGATCCAACGGTTGGATTGTCTGGAAAGTTTAATTCAAATCTAAACAAAAACAGCGCCAGAATCGATTATATTTACATATTTATATATATCTAAATATAATTAAATTAAATCGAATAACGATGCTGCAGTTCTTATTTTGAAATCGTAACTTCAAACGATCGTACCGGGAGATCCGACCGTTGGATTTTCCCAAAACTGGAACCGTTGGATTCGTTTTGAAAAGATCTTTCGAATGATATAAAATTTGTAAAGATCCAACGGTTGGAATTTCATATATGTGTGAATCAAATCTGAAGAAAAACAGCGCCATGGCCGCGTTATGGCCTGAAGCGTCGTTTGAATGAATTGGCTATTTTTAAATAAATAAAAATAGCGATAAATCGTGATAAAATATTATAAATGATATGGAATGGAAATAAACTGAATTTGCTCGGTTTATTGGATATTTTATGGTTGAATGTGTTTGACGTGAAAATTACATTAATGAATTGAATTATTGGTGTCGAATAATTTAACCATTGAAATGAATTGATTTGAAATTTTAAATATACATGAATTATTTGAAAAGGCCGAGTTAATTTTCATTCCAAATAATTGATCGACGATTAAAAGTCGAAGATATGAAGACGGTGCAAGACCGATGATCTTCTCGTCGAATGGAGGGGTGCTACTTTTGCTCATTGTAGGAGTAGCTACCTTGAAGGGGTTGAAGTGTAGCCGTTCGGACGTACTTGTTAATTATACCGATGTACAAGGTGTAAGGTTCCTCCGGTTTCGTTCAGACCCAGAACGTACTTGTAAATGTACTGCGTGTCTGACATTGGATATCATTCTGTGTGATTGATGGATATCGGTTGCATGGAGTGGTTTGCCTGTGTGGCATGCTAAGATGCAAATGATCAAAGCTTTTGTTGAAAAGTAGGGCTTTTTGGTTGATGATCAAAGCATGGCTTTGAATATCTAGCTTTGTGTTTAGCATTGTTTCGTGAGCCACACACCCCGGTATGAGCCAAAAACCGGAGAGGACCTCAGGGAGGACATGCGTTTCCTTCTAGCTAGGAGCGGTGCTTTGGGTTTTACACGCCCGAGCATTTAACTTATGTGGATGATGGAAAGCGAGACTTCTTGGTTATTTCGGTCTCTTTGGAGCCAAAGGATGGTCTTTATACAGGCCAGATTTACGCCCCATAGGGCGGGAAAACGCAGTGTTCAGGCATTTTAATCTGCATCAAATGGACCGGCCCTGTCGCTCCAAGGGTCGATGCGTTCTGATCCTGAGACATGGGCTAGATTGTCTCGAAGCAGTAAGGACGATCCCTTGCCTTGGCTCATGATGGAAATCCAATTTCCAAATACGACATCGTGCGGTTTTGATTGTATACTTATATGTGGCGACATGATATATGGTACCCATGCCGTCTATGATCGATAGTTATGATTGAAATTGTTTTTGAAACATATAAACACTAGCAATAATATCAAATGATTTGTTTTGCTCGTATCAAGCATATTTTGGCAATTATAAGGTAAAACTCTATCCTCTGGTTTGTGTTGCATTGTGTGATGGGAACTGAGTCTTATAATGGCTTCATTTTTATAAAAAGCATTGTGATGTTTAAAAGATTTACTTGTTTAAAGCACTGGCAATCCAATGGAGTAAACCCGTTCCGCGTTAGCGGCGTGGTCCTATGATTTTCCATATTATCAAGTAAGTAGAGTAGATTTTTCATACCAGTCCCATGACTGAATTGTAGTTTGTTTCACTTGCAAACTCGGGTGCCCCTTTTTCTACACGGGCAACCTAATATTCAGGTTTTAGCAAGCTCTTTATGGATAGTTGGAGCTGAAGATGGATTCTATCATTTGTCTGTTTTTATGATGTTCAGCTCCTATTGTACATATTATGTTTTGATTCCGCTGTAGACATTTATGTAAAGATGAACTGTATTTTGTACTAAGTATGATCCTATACACTGTGTAACTCTGATGATTATGGTTATCCAGTGTATTCTATTGTACATTATCTGGTGTATTTATTTATTTTTGTTCAGTTGTTATCTATTTATGTGTTATATTCCAAAGATTACCCTTGCCACCATCGTACGTGGGTTCGGGGTCGTCACAAAAACAAAAGGAGAACGGAGACAACATGGTATATTAATGCTAACGGGAACTAAAAAAAACAAATATTAATAAAAACTGCAAGTAGCAGTGATTATGTGCTTCCAAAAATGTCGGGATCGTACACAAATTGAAGGAATTTCAGCCCGTCCCTTAGTTCGTGGTGTAAGCAATGTTTCAGTTTTGTCAAGCTCAGTGCACGCGGAGGATCAAACACCCGCATATTCCTCTCTCTCCAAATTCTCATGACATAGTTCTTGATCGCATATGTGTACAGTCTAGCTCTACCCCTTTTGCCTTTCATTTTTAACTTCACCTCTTCTCATTCTAGTTGACAAACATCCTAGACATTTGCACCACCAAGTTGCACATGCATTTCATCCTATAGCGGTCTTATGGTGGTACATTCAAAAAATAGATGAGAGACAGATTCCTTACACGTGTGGCAGAAATTCCAATTTGGTTCCATAGTCATGCCTCTTTCATGAAGTTTGTCTTTGGTAAGGATCGCCTTCTGAACAAGCTTCCGTAGACTGAGATTTTCTTTCAAGGAGTTATCGCGCCTCTAAACAGCGCGGTACCATCTGCAAGTATGTAATGATGAAGTACCATGTAACAAATAATACATGGAATTTATTTTGAACTTGTAACCTGTCATGCGCCAAGATGTATAGTCTGCGGCATCTTTCAAGGTCCATCTGCACTTTACATCCTCCCACAGTTGTGAACCATTGTGATTGGCAGTATTAGGCAAGTTTAGCTATCTATTTTGAAAAATGTTCATAACTTTGCATGAAAAGTTCAAACCAGACTGAAGCTTATCAATGTATGAAAGTGAGTCCCAGAGAATTACTCCATAGTCAGACCACAGGTCACGCCAGAAATTAATAGAGTCATCGGCTTGATTCCTAAATTTAAAGAATGGCAGAAACACATGCCTAAGCTTAAGTAAATTCTGCCAGGTCCAACTTATGCCGCACTTAACTTTAAGCTACCAGAACGATTGATCTCTGAGAACAAATTTGTATGACTAGTCAACCTAGAGACCGTCACATCTATTCAGAATATCATTTAGGTGTTTCTCAAATGCAACTTTAGTCCATACATACATATCGATGATTCCCAGCCCACCCTTATTTACGATCAATTCAAGCACTGAAAAGGAAGTGGGAGCTAAATACTTCATGTGTATGTTGCCTTTCCAAATATACCTCATAAAGGCAGTGCGCAACATAGTGAGCAACTTCTTCGGCAAAATGAACATTCTTGCCCAGTACACATGCATTGCAATAACTACAGATTTGATAAGTGTCACCTGACCAGTTTGTGAAAGCAGACGCGATGACCAACACTCCAACCTTTCTGTTATTCTAGTATAAAGGGGCATACATCGCCTAGTAGTGATTCTAGATGTTGTTAAGGGTAAGCCAAGATAAGTCATACCAACATTATTATGTTTCAAACCAGTTAGCGTTTGTATCATCGTGATTTGTGCATTATCAACTCCTCCAACAAGCAATTCAGATTTATCAATATTGTTTCGTATCCCAGTCATGTTGTAGAACTTGTTAAGAGTACACATAATATTAGAGCGCGTGTTACTTTCTGGTTTGCAGAAGTTGACGAGATCATTTGCAAACATTAGAGAAGTCATCACCAGATTTCTACATTTCGGGTGACGAGCAAATTGCGCATTCTCAACCAATTCATTCAACATACTCGTTAAGAGTTTCATTACTGTAATAAACAAGTAAGCGGAGATTGTGTCTCCTTGCCTTATGCCCCGCTTACTCTCAAAGAATCCAACAGGCGAGCCGTTGACATTAATCGAAATGTGAGTGGTGCTTGTGCACTCATGAATCCAAGTAGTAAAACAGTGCGGGTAGTTCATAAAGCTCAGAATTCTGATCAAAGAGGCCCATTGTATTGTGTCAAAAGCCTTTAAAATGTCAAGATTTAACATAATTCTTGGAGAAATATTACTAGTATTGTAACCTTTAAGAAATTCATGAGCTAGTAAAACATTGTCTAAGATGTTCCTACCTAGCATGAAAGCCGCTTGATATCTACAGATGATAGAGGAAAGAACATGCTTAAGTCTAGTCGCAAGAATTTTTGTGATACATTTATAAGTAGTATTGCAGCATGAAATTGGTCTAAAGGAATTAACATTGCATGCATTACTAACTTTAGGAATAAGAGCTAACACTGTGTTATTAAAAGCACCATGCATCTATTTATCTTGAAAAATGCTTTATTGCTGCAATGAAGTCAGCCTCAACAACATTCCAGCATTTTTGAAAAAAAGAAGGCATTAAGCCCATCGGGACCCCCGTGGGAGCTAGCATTAAGGCAGAATAAGGCACATTTGATATCAGCATCAGATACTGGAGAGCACATGTAACCTTGTTGTTCAGAGTTAAGTTGCGGGAGTGACATGGGATTAATAGTTTCAGAGAAGAATTCAACAAAAGCAGATTGGATCTCAGTTTAACAAAAGCAGATTGGATCTCAGTTTGAGTTGTAAATGTCAGACCTGCTTGGTTAGTAATAGAATGGATATTCTCTCTGTTCTACTTTGCTTTCAGAACATCATCATAGTAAGCGGAATTTCTATTGCCCTCCTTTTCCCATCGCACTCTAGCCTTTTGTTTGTTCATTAGCGCTTCCTATTGCAATGCATTTCTACATTCGATAGAGCATTGAGTCTCAAGAGCTATAAGATTTGGATTAGCGGAATCTTGATCCATTTGCAACTAAATACTCTCAAGTTGCTGCTTCCAGCACGTCGACATTTGACTACCATTCCCAATTTTAATTCTAGCCCATTCTCTCAATATGGAATTGACATTCTTCATCTTCTTGTGAAGAATATGTTGTGGATTACCATAGGAAACAATACTCCAAGCTATTAAAATAACATAGTGGAACTCAGGATCCTCAGCCCACACATTGAAGAATTTAAAGCTAGGAATTCGTGGTTGAGCACTCTCCCCCAAATAGAGAATTTGAAGAGAGTTATCCTCTAATAAGGGAGGAGGAAGATCGTTATATAGCGAGGGCCAAGCGTTCAAAGAAATGGTATTACAGAAGGCATGATTAATCTTGGTGAAAGTTCTTGCTCCCTCTCTTTTGCTATTATTCCAAGAATACTGCATTCCAAAACATTTGATTTCAAGGAGCTCGCAGTCATACAATGCAACGTTGATGGGGCCAATTTTAGTTAGGGAAACGAGGCTACCACCAAACTTATCCGTATGCTTGAGCGGCGAATTGAAATCACCACAAATTAACCACGGGTGAGTGTTTTGGCTTTGAGAAGGTAGCTCACTGAAAAGTTTACTTCTGGCAGTTAAAGAATAATGAGAATAAATGAAGGTGATATGATATGATGTATTAGTTGACAAGTGAAGATTGTGATAGTAAATATGTTGACTCGATGCAGTGATTCTAGAAAGTTATGTGAATCAAAGGGTCATATAAAATTAAAATCCTGCCATAGCTCGCTTCATTCAAGTTGTGAATATAATTCAAGTTCGCATTTATGTACCTTGCCGCTCTCATAGTCAAGGCATCATTCACTTAGTTTCTAGTACAACATGCATACTTAGGTTATGTTTCTTGATAACATCTTTGCATTGATCCAGCTTCGGATCATGTTGTGCACCTCTAATGTTTCATACTCCTAGGCTTTGCTGCATTGGTAAACTCGAAAGATAGGTTGGTAGCATTTGCCATGGATCTTGTACAACTTTAGAGGCTTCAGAAGTTGTAATTTCGCTCTTGTTGGTGCTCTTAGCTTTCTGCACATCATACATGGGTGATTCAGTTGGGTCTTTATGGCCTGGTGGCGGAGTGATGTTACTGTAGATATTTGGCACCTTTTCCTTCTGCACTATGAAACTGGTGGTATCGTTTGCTCTGTCCGTACATTAGTTCACGCTTGTTTCCTGCATGTTGTCACCTTGAATCAGAGTTATTAGAAGACTACCAGCATCTTGACCATCGAAATTAAGGGCACATGCACCTGGCAATAAGGCTTTGAGGCCTAGATCAATTGTGTTATGGTGATCATTCTGGGTAGTCTCTGCTACTTGCATAGTTTGCACAAGTCCACCATTACACATTTTGTTGTCAGTTGCCTTCGTCTCAATATGGGACTTATCTTCACTAGTGATTTTACCTATTTGCTCTTCTTTTTTATTATCCTTTTGTTCCTCCACCTCATTAATTTCTCTACTAATATCACTTTGCATGGTAACTATGCTTTCTCTCCTTTTTTTTCACTTTAATTCTCATTCATGTTCTATTGTCCCTCACTTTGGATGTTCACTATATCAAAACTATTGTTAATTTGGAGTCCTCCCTGCTTCTCTCTAGAATAAAATGAATATTGCTACATTCATTCAATCTGTTATTGGCATTATGGGTTCCCACTTGTTTTTCGTGTTATGTCATCCTTGCTATTTCACGTTCTTCAA
This sequence comes from Allium sativum, assembly GCA_030737875.1. Lineage (NCBI taxonomy): Eukaryota > Viridiplantae > Streptophyta > Magnoliopsida > Asparagales > Amaryllidaceae > Allium > Allium sativum. Next base: position 6,588 of record JASFAX010005308.1, on the reverse strand, counting down.
GAGCATCTTCTTCCTGGTTGACAAAGGCCTATTTCTTCATTTGCCATTTAGATCTTATGTTATTCGGCATGAAGTCACCCAAAGTCCTTCTGCTACTAGAAATTTTGAATGTTATATTTCTCTTGCGTCTCTCCACCCTTTGCTATGGCTGTGCTAAGGGAGCAACACCACTAATTTTCTTAGAGCTCTCCTATCTTCTCACATTGTTATACTTCTCCTTTTGGTCCGTTGTTACACTAGGATATGGTCTAACATACTCAGTTGTTTGAATTCCTTTTATAATATCCTTCCCCTCGACTATACTACTTCTACTATTACTTTGTTCACATTTCTTCTCAGCATTACGTTCACATCCTCGATTGTTATGACCGAACACACTACACGAAGTACACACAAGAGGTTTCCAAAGGTAAGTTACTTTGATTCTCTATTTACCTCCATCAGGTGTCTTCATTAGAAAATTATCAACTAGTTCAGTGTCAGGCTTTATTTCAATGAGACATTTCACATAGTGAAGTCGGTCAAGACTCTCCGTTATTTCGTCAGGGAAAATCAGCCTTCCTAGCCTACACATAAGCAGTTGATAGCTGGATGAGACCAAGAGAACAACGGTATATTCGAAAACTGAACCCATACGGGTACCGCCTTTACAGGTCCATAGATATTTGAAATTTTCTGGTCATATGGTTTGATGATGAACAATTTATTTCGAAAACTGAACCCATATAGGTACCGCCTTCACAGATCCACAAACATTTGAAACTTTCGGGTCATATGGTTTAATGATGAACAATTTATTTCTCATGAGAATGGGATCACTATTAAGCTCTCTTTGCCTTCCTCTACATCGGAAAATTGAAAGAGGAACAAAAATCCTTCTGATTTAACTTTCAGTGAGCCCTTCAACTGCCATAATGATGAAACTCTCTCAACGACGGCCATAAAGGAAAGGGGCTCGTCCAGGAAAAAAAACCAAAGGTTTCCTTCCATACTTGGGTTCCAGCTTTAAGAATGTCTTCAGTGTAGTTCATACAACCATCAGTAAAAGTGGGGAACATCTCAATGGGTTCGTAGCGCCCAGCATTGCGAGGAAGATGTTGAAACATAGATGACCATCGCTTTTGGATGTTCGGCAAACAAGCAGCTTGCGGCAAAGCCCCAGAGGGCGTTGGGGAAGGGAATAGAGGTGGTTTTGGAGAGGCGTTAGAGGTGGAGGGATCCAGTGGAGCTGGCGAAGAAGGGAGATCGGGAGGGAGAGTGGCAGTTTAAAAATCAAGAGGAATTGTTTGGGAGGAAGGGAGAGATTCCATGGAAGTTACTGTTGGATTTGAAAAACTGACGCGCGCTTCCCGAGTTATAGAATATTAAAATGAAGCAAGCGGAGAGAGAAGCGGGAAATTATCCCATTAGGGGATGACCCACTCCAGCCCAGGTCGACGCATGGGTCGACCTAAGTGTGGCTTGGTCGACCCATAGGTTGACCCAAGGGTAGGTTGGTCGACCCACCCAGGATCCATCCGGATTCTGCCTGTTGAACCCAGATGATTTTGTGGCTCTGTTCATGCTAACTCAGCATGACTTGTACAGTTCAGAATTAAAACCTAAGATCTAAGGGTTGATGTTGGCTCTGTAACTCTCTAAATAGATGGCTTCCCTCATTTTGAAATTCACACAAATTCATTACATCTTACTCTACCTATAAATTATTCTGAAACATATAAACATATAATGGGGGAATGCCGCTGAAGATTGGATCAAACAGACGCAACATCAGAACTTGCATACATACAACTTGGATTGGACTTGTAGTTTCTATCGCCTATTGTCATATACCTATTTATCTTCACCAAGACTCATTGTGATTTTCCATTATTTATAAATCTGATTTCTTAAGTCTTGAACATGACAGTTAAATAAAACTGGTTAGGATCTACAGTGTTAGTAAAATAAATATTATACATGTTTTCACGTATTCCTGTTATACATATAATGCATGTGCCTCTGATGTTATGTCAAGTTATACCTATGCATATGATGTTATATTTATATGCCTGTGATGTTGTACATATGCATGTGATGTTAGAAAATTAACAAATTATAAATATGCTTGTAATATTGGAAAATTAACTAGTTACATGTATCTATCTTCCTTTTCCTATTTTCTATGTTTATTTCTGGTCTTACCTATATACATACATGATTTAACTCAATTTATCTTCCCCTATTTCCCTTTTTATTTTACGCCAAGCCTAGGCCTTTGGAAGCCTAGGCTATACCTGATTAGAAGGGGCATACAATTGGGGGAAAAAATGAATAATGTAAAAAGAGTAACTTAGGCATTTTATTTGCTTGGACTAATTGACTGTAATTTGGGGAAAAGGATAAGTATACATGTTTAGACTTGTTGTAGATCCTTGATGTAAGCAGGCATTATGCATAAACCTATAACTTGGAAATGTGGTTGATGAATAATACGCATATGGACTAGACATATTTAATTTGACTTAAACGAATATTAAGTAAATGACAAGTTAAGAATAGGATTGTACACATAATGACATTACAACCATGCTTATTAGTAAACCTTAACCTGCTAGGTTAAATATAGATATTAATAAGCAAATAGGTCCCCCGTCTGCTGTTGTATTGGGTTTTAGGGACTCGTAAATTCTAGATATTTGGGGGGAACAAGCTCATGGGGTTTGGCATGTGTCAATCTACTTTTCGGACCCATATCAGTCAGTATCCTTGTACACTAGTACAAAATATACATGTTGTTTCTCTATTTTTTCTTCGGTTGTCTTTACAACCAATGCAGATATTGTTATTTGCATCGATTTTTGTGGAATGAATGCAAAAATACAGAAGTAAATAGTATTATTTGCATTGGATTTCCTTAGAATCGATGCAAATAGTGTTAATTGCATTGGCTCTTTAGGAAGCGATGCAAATGTATCGAAGCAAATAGTTTTATATACGTCGTCACATAAGGAACCGATGCAAATGCATTGAAGTGAATATTATTATTTGCATCCATTGTCCTTGCAATCGATGGAAGTAGTGTTATTTGCATCGACTAAAGAATAACCATGCAAATGCGCTTGTCAATAATCATAAATACTTGCTCATATGTATCATTATTTATAATTTATTATAATTAACGATCATCAATAAATTAAAAAACTTTTTATTTGATAAATTATTATAGTTATCTATTATAATTAGCAGTTATATTTAATATTTATTAATTACATTTAATATTTAATTAATGAGTAAAAATTAATAATTTATCAGTACAATTTAATAATTAATAAGTACCATATAATAATTTATGATTAATTTTAATAATAAATTTTGGTTTAATAATATAATATTTATTTTTATTTTAACATTATAATAATTAATAATTAGTAATTTATAATTAATAACTATTAATTAGCTTTTATGTACTATTGTATAATGCTAATTTATAATTAATAATTAGAAATGACAACAAATATAGGTTATTGTACAAAAATAATTAATTAATGATTATTAATAGATTATATGTATAATACTAGTTGTTAATTATAATCAACTGATTTTTTTTAATATGTTTATTATATATATGTAATGATATCCTTGTTTTCACATAAGTTGTGTTATTACCCTGTAATAATTTTTTTCTTAAAAGTTACAAATATGAATCAATTAACATAGTTGATTTGTAATAATTGTGTTTAATAATTCACAAGTAATATTTACCATTTGGTATTTATTATTGAAATTGTTTCATAAAATTTTGAAAATTAAGGTTATGTTTGGTTCATGTAGGTTTTGAGTTTTCACCATTACAAAAAAATAAGGAATGGTGGGGGGAATGGAAAACGGTGGAGCGGAGGATGGGGGAAATGTAGGAATGACTAACAAAATAATTTGCTTTACCAATTAAAAACACTTTTCTTTTAGTATTACTAAATCTTGGTATCATTTAAAATAAAATCCAACGAATAAAGTTTTTTTATCAATTTAAAATGTTCATTCATAAATATTATCAAATCTTTATATCATTTAAAAATAGGATATAAGAAATAAGTTTTATTTATAAAATCATTTATTTTATTAATTAAAAATAGACACTAAATTAAAACCAACAAAACAATAGTAATTGCAACTTGAATAAAAATTAAGCCAACATATTTTCAGTGCAGGTACATAAACATACAAAATTCAGAGAAAAGCAAAATATGTATCACGACGTGCGAGACGCATTCTGCAATGGTGGTAATAATAGCTAACTCAGACATTTTTGTCAAACTTAAAATTGAGAAAGTTAGGGTGCGTTCGCAGCAAAGTTTTGGCACGCTCAACTTTATGTTCGCGTCCGACGCGTCGGACGCGAACACTTTTTTCCACTTCCAAATGGAACGATCGCTGGATGTTGGAAATCAAGCCGTTGGCGTCCGACGCGTCGGACGCCAACGGCTTTTTTTCCAACTTCTCTTCCTCCCTATATATTACCCCCTCTATCTTAACACCTTACACAATACTACTTCTTCAACTCTTTCTACTTATTCGACTAATGTCAAACTCCGATTCATCCTCCGAGAACGACGATTTGATGGAGCTCTACGGGGTTTATCTGGTTCAGAATGAAAGGAGAAATCATATGACGCGGATTAATACTTCGGATGGCCGTAGAACGAACATTTGGCATTTGGAAGAAAAAATTTACCATTCTCAACAAGATGCCTACATATCAGTTTCAAACTCAAGTGAAAGTTGTGGTGTCTACAATGGCCTTACACAACTTCATACGCAAATACAATAGTGGTGACCCAGATTTTATGTCTTTTGATGATGATCATGAACGAATACCCGATAATTACTTGACAGAATATTATAGTATGAGAAATACGACGAATAGAGGCACGGAACGTGTTCAAGCAGAAGGATAGCGAGAAATGTCATTAGTTCGAGATACCATTAGAGATCGGTTGGTTGCTGCGGGTCTGCACTAATTTGTGTTTGTATTTGTAACTGTACTTGTATCTGTATTAGAAACTGTATTTGTATTTGTATTTGTATTCGTATTCGAATTTGGCAAACCATCTCTGTTTAAATCTTATTTTAAAAATACCACGTTCAAATACCCCGTTCGTAGCTAAAAACACAATTCTCCTTCGTTACAGTATCACGTTCAAATGTCACGCTCAGGTTCGTTAAGAACGCACGTTTAAGTAGTTTTCATTTGTCGCGCTCTAATTTTCATTTCCCACTTCCCCTTTTGCTTTACCCAGTAACCCTAAATTCGCCACTCTGGGTTCTATCTCCCTAATTTAACAGCTTCACCAAATTGAATATAGTTTCTACGTTCGAAAAAGGTACTCCGCTTCACCACTAAAAAATTACATCCTCTAAAATTCAACGATCCGTTGTACCGTCCCTATAAATAAGGAGCTGCCGCCGTGAAAGGCTTATGATGCATGGATCTGAAGATGCCGCTTGAATCTAGGATGAACCCATGCTTTCTGGATCTGAAGCTCATTGCCAGTTTGATCACTATAGATAGTCGATGCTAGAGAGAATTTAAAGTCGCTCCTAGTGTCAGAGATACTCACGTTACCTGAAATCTGGTGATCGAGTGAGGCATATGGTGCCTAAAACTAGATGTTGCCACCGTATTTATTGATGTGAGTTTCTTAGTGTATGGATGTGTTCTTCTTGCTGCATAGTGATGTTTAGTTGCGCTCGTGCTATTTTTGATACCAAGGATGGTCAAGGTGGCATGAGGGATGTTTTTTGTTCATTTGTAAAATTCTGATACAGTCTAGGGATCGAGTTGAGGAACCACGGAGTTGAGAGTGTTGGATATTTGGGGATATTTTGATAGAAGAGAGAAGGAGAAAAGGACTGAGTAGTAATAGTTTGATATATAAAAAAGTTGGAGAGAAAATATGGAAAGCCTGCAAAACAGATTATATTATATTTAGACTGTTTTTCTCCTTACAGCAAGTTCATAGCATACACCAATTTATATAGGCTGAGTTCAGAGTATTTTATGAGAGAGTTAATTAAGTTTAGAACAACAAGATGACTATTTGACTGGAATATGGAACATCAATGGGCACTTAAGTAGATGCATCTATTAATTTGGTTTACTCCAATAGAGAGGAGCGTGGGGCAGTTAGCTCAGCTAATGTTTATTGAAGTGTATATATTCATTATGTTTATTAAATTCTGATAAAGCCTGCTGAATTCATTAGGTGTTGCATCAAAAGAAATAGGAAGGAGTTTAGAAGTGAACCGAGTCAAAGGAGTTGGAATGATCCTCATAGACGAGCATGAGAGAAATCTTGTAGTTCCATTTGTTTTACACGCATTAAGCACTGGATAATCGGTTGGCAAAAGACTTGAATCTTTATGTTAAATTCACAAGGTCAGTTTCAAACTTTCAATTAATTCCTTTCGGTTACTTAATAGATTTCCATTATTTTCTTAATATTTTTCCATCTTTTTTCTTTTCTGTAGTCAGAATACTAGTATCATTCATAGAATTTCATGTGCTTCTGTTAGTTTTTAGGTTTAGTACAAAAAAGTGGCATTATA